>JAUZNJ010035618.1:0-12182 GCA_034780135.1 Jordanella pulchra
GTAGAGAGCTCCAGCCCAGGAGACCCACGGCGCGCTCTGCTGGAGGAAAGATGACAGACAGACTCTGGATCCCAACAGATCCTAAAGGCACTGGTAATGCAGTTATAGTAATATTATATTTGTTAATAGGGATGCACCGATTGCAATTTTCTGCCCTATCACTGATCTATAAAAAATAAAAGTTTTTATAAGATCACAACTTCTTTTTTCTATCTTATTTTATTGGAAAAAATGACCAATACCTTTAAAACAATAAAAACTTGTTTTAGCTGCAAAAGATAATGCTTTCCAATATAAATGAAACTTTAAGTCCATTGCCCTGTGACAGACTGGCGTCCTGTCCTGGGTGTTCCCCGCCTTACACCCAAAGTCTTCCAGAGATGGAAAAACCGCGACCCTGACAGACCAAGTGGGAGATGATGGATGGATGGACTTTTAGAGCAGCATTTCTTTATATTTGCAAAGTTAGAGAAGACTAGTTTCACATTCTACTGGCTGATTCCAAATCAAGGAAATCAGGGCCAACCAGTCGGTCAGCTGCTTGATGCAACTCGATTTTTCAGATCCATTTCTCTTGTCATTGGTTGGAAACTATGTTACACCTTTTTCATATATGAGAATCCCACAAAGAAAAAAAATGCAATCCCTTTATTTCTTGCAGTAATCTGTTATTTGCTTTAAACCTAGAATGATAAAATTGTTCTTCAAAAGTGACAATAGTTTTTCTTTATACTAAAACTAACTCTAAGTTATTTTTCTGGACTGAGGTCACAAATGGCTATTTGGATTGTAAAAGGTGCAGACCCCTAATTAAGGCAGATGCAAATCACTTCAAGTTTGATATTGTCAACTTTGGAGCTGTAGTGCTATAAAACCATGATGGAAAATTGCGGACACTGAGGACGAATGTCCATGTTTCATCTCACTAGTTGCAGCCCCCACCCGTCGTCCCCCCGCTCAGTTGACTTCACAGGACACCTCCTACAGGGGTGTGCTCCGCTGCAACCTGCAAAACTCTTCTGTGAGGTTTGCATTGAAGAGCCAGCAACATGAGACCCAGGGCGGAGACGTCAAGGCCCTGAAGGTTGACATTTCAGAACTGAACTTCTGCAAAACAGAGAGTTTGCAACATCTTTTTGAGTTTCAGGAACCTTTGACAGTTGGAGAGATGGACAGGGGGGAAGTGATAAAACTCCCCTGGATGTGGGGCACATTGGACAAAGGGAGCTGGATCATACCATCCGAAATACAAACTCCTGGAGAAAAACCTTTAAACACACTGAGACAGAGGTACAGGTTCTGGCACAAGGAGTTAGGGACACATATTGTAACTAAAACAAAAGGTTTTTGATGATTTGGATCATTTAACGTTTTTACTGTTGAGTAAAGACAAAGCTAATAACTGACTGCATCGTACACCATGCTTCAGTGAGATGTTTTGAGCTGTTATAAGGTTAAAACAAACTTCATTTAACTAAGGGTTTAAACAGTGATATAACCTCACTAACAAGAAAAATTAATAATTTACAAAACATATATTGTGATTTCTGGATTTCTTTTTTTCCGTATAGTATTGTATTTGTACCTCTCACTGTGGACATGTTTCTAAAATAAAAATGTCACACCCCTCTATATGGATGTATTTTAAGTGGGACAACTTGCAAAATCACAGGGTGTTCAAATATGTTTTTTCCTCACTGTGGTTTTTTTGCTCTCATATGACCTTAATAAATCTGTGGCAGTAAACGGAGAGAAAGAAAAACACATGTGTTAGTTTTAAGGTCACAGTCGGTATTGATTTAGCAGTAAGGGCAAAGAGCTGATATACCAGTTTTTAATTAGGTCAAAATGCTGATCCAGGTGGATTAGACTGGAATGTAGACACTCAACGAAAATCCTATAGAAATATAAAGATAACAATACAGAATTAATTAAGAAGGAAACAATGAGGCTCAAATAAGGCTGGGTGGAGTTCAGAAACAGGTTAGCAGGAGAGAATACAAGGTCAAACTAAGGACGGGAAAAAAGAAGCAAAGAGGCCTTCTGGGACACAGAGTGGAAAACTTAAAGACAAAATTCAAAGAATCCTGTGAGGTCTTCTGTTTACTCCAGGTGAAAATAGGGGCAACATAAGGCGAGAGTGCAAAGCAGATCCTTGTATTCTGGGAAATGTAATTTGATGTATTAAGAAAAAGAAATGTAACCCAGAGGTTTCACTTGTTGCCTCTGTTTGATTTTGTACAAACAAAAGCTGCTATAGAGCTAAAACCATATGTTGTATTAACAAATTATCAAATTTCGGTGCAGCTCGATTTAATTCTCAGCCATTAAGTTCTATAAATTCATTAAAATGTTCAAAGCACATATTTCAAACAATCGCAGTTTATCAGAAACCTAAAAGCAAGTCTCATTTTATTGATGTATTGTGTATAAGGTCCAGATCTGTACACACAAGTCCTCTCAAACTCACAATAATAATGCTGATAATCTTTGATAATTAAAAGAGAAAAAGCTTAGTTTGGAACAAAACTTACAAATGTATTTACACTGTGTATTTAATTATCCTACGTAAATGTAATGCCTGATGAGGGTAATAGAAAACAGTCAGTATTTTTTTCATTTTTCTATGTTTTCTGCAATTTATTGTCAGTGTTATTTATTATTGTCAGTGTTAGTGTTGCTTAACAATTTATAATTAATAGATAGAATGATAAATTCCATTATAATTCTGTTCTGGATACTAGTAGAAACAAAAACTAGTCCTCCAATAAAAACGTCAAAATAAGAGTAAAAAAGTACTTGGTAAATAGGGTTTTTAACTGATTATTTCATTTGATTCTGCAAAAAACAATATAAATGTTAAAACAGAGCAAAGAATTTCCAGTTACAGTACAAACTGTTTCCTGTAAACTGGTTCGACCTCCAAAGTGCACAGCAGGCTCAGCAGAAAACTAGGACGTTGGAGCTTTCTGTAAAACAAGAAATCTCACATAATATACATGTGTTTGTTTGACACAGTTTGTGTTTAAATATGCTCGTTCTTTATTTGGTAAAACAACCAACGTTGGGCAGAATAGCAAAACAAATATGCTCAATTAAGAGTGTAGTTGTATTACCTGTGTAGAAGTAGAGTAAAACTAGTTGAAAAAGTCAAATTTAGGCTGGAAGTATACAACTCATTCCTCTGATGTGTAGAAACCTGTTTCTGGGAGATAAAACAGTGTTGCAGATACTTTTACCATCATATATTTCCCGTATAACTGGAATAGGATAAACCATAACGATTGTGGGTAAATATGAGATGGATGAATTTGCTGAATGTTACAGTGTCACAGCAGTTTTATACCCTCCCTTTTCTGTAAATCACTTGTCACAGGAAATTCCCAGCTCTATAGAAAGAGCATGAAACTTCCTGTCACTGAATCTTTGAAAGGCTCAAACCGCTGGATCAACCAGTGTCTAGTTCGCAGAGGAAGGTGTGCCAGAAACACAGTCGCAAGAATGTACTAATAAAGCATATCAACAATAGCTTTTAATTAATCAGCTGTGAAAAGGATAGATAATTCACACACATAACAAAACTAGAATCGGTGAACTAGAGAATAACATCCCCCATATAGATTTATTTGTATCTATATTTCTGCACAACACTGACTAGAATAAAGGGTTTCGACCTAAAGCAGGCGTTCACGAGGACTTCGTGGGCCTACATTTGTTGTGTTTTTGTCAAACACAGAAGAAAAAGAACAAGAGGATTTTGGATACAGCCCCTGTAGTTGCCTTTTATTTTGGAAACAGTTGCTTGCCCTCCCAAACAGTTGGATAGCTAATTTTAGAGAAACTCTTCTCACCTTCACAGAAAGGCTTTTGACATTTGGCCCCTCTCCTAAATGGAAACTTTTATATGGGACCTCTCTTCCTTCTCTCGTGTCTTTATTTTTGTGTTTACTGCCAACAGGAAATCATAGAGGAGAAGATGATGTACACAGTGTCAGTTTCCCTTTTGTTACTGTACATGCAAACACAGAGCTAAACTAAACCAATTTTATGCTAAAAAAAACAGCTTTCAAAACCTTTCTAAGTAAATTCAGTTTCAGTAGATTCAATGTTTTATAATGGATTTTTTGTCCACTGCTTGTCTCATAAAATGAGCCAGTGGAGGTAGATATAATATCTCCAAAGCTGGATTTATTCGTCCTTGAATCATTATGAAATTGCTTGGTAGTTTCCAAAAAAACAAAAACAGATATTCACGACTTTCCCTTTTAAAAAGATTTCTGAGGATCTTGGTCACATGTTTATTATCAACAGCAACCACTATGCTGGTGCTTCTTCCAAACACTAAAGCTCCAATTGTGCCTCCTGTCTTAGAATGGAATGTTGTCCTGCAAACACGTTTGGATCCTCCTACTATTCCTATAAGAGCAGGCAGTTATGTTCCTTTCTGCCTTTAATACGCCTCTGCACCTGTAGACTGGATGGGTGAGAGATGTTGACAAGGTGTTAGTACCTCAGCCGGCTGGATAGAATATTTTGCAAAGAAGAGTGAGGAGAGAAAATACAACAAAAGGAGAAAGCGAGAAATTTCTTAAAGTTTCGATATGTTTTTATCAAAACAAGAGGAGCAGCTTGCCCAGGAGCTGAGCTGTCCCATCTGTCTTCAGCTCTACAGGGATCCACTTGTTCTCCCCTGTGGGCACAACTACTGTCGAGCTTGCATCTCCAAGTCAGCTAACTCCACAGACAGCAGCAAAGAACCTCTGCGATGCCCGGAGTGCCGCGAGGTCTATGAGGGTGTTGATTCCCTGCAGAAAAACTTCAAACTCTCGAACATTGTTGAGGGTTTCCAAGCGTCGTCAAACTCCCCAAACATTTATGAAGATGTCCGGGACATGACTGAGCCGGTGGTGGAGGATGGTACCGTTTTCTGTGAGCACTGCATAGATCATGAGTCTCCAGCGGTGAAGACCTGCCTGAAGTGTGAGGTGTCGCTGTGCTCCAGGCACCTCCTGAAACACAACGAAAAGGAGTCTTTCAGATCCCACTCTCTGGTGGATCCTCTGAAGGAGTTGAGGATGAAGGCCTGCCCTGTTCATAATCTTCCGCTCGAGTACTTTTGTTCTAATGAAATGATGTCTCTGTGCGCCACATGCTTCATAGAGGGCCATCACCAGAACCATGATGTCCTCACCTTCAGTGTGGCAGAAGAGGAGATGAGACGAGCCCTGGAGAGCCGCAACAAGGTAGTCTTGTGGATGTACCTCTCAAAAGTTTACATTTATTATGTTTTGGATGAAATAAATGGAATTTTTTTTAAAATATGATTACCATCGGAAAATAAAAAAAAGGACAATGTAAAGTGTTTTATAGAGTTCTTTCCCTTAACTTCTGTGATCAAAACATGTTTTTGAAGGAGAGAACGCTACGGTTATAAAGTGAAATGCTGCAAATCTCCTTCAGATGACTTGCTATATTCTAAAAGACTGGCTTCTCTGAAGGTTGCTGAGCTTGAATGACAAGAATATCCTGGTCAGAGATAAAGTGAAGAAAAGGTGACCTCTATGAGGTGATGAGAATGTGGTTTGTACACTTGGTGTTATTTGACGGATGACTGAGAACACTGCAAAAGATGAGAACATTGTGATTGCTTGTGACAGGCTTCCTTTGAGTTCTGCATGACCGACTCGACGTCAGTGCTCAAGGCTTGCAGCCTTTATTTACCTTTATATTTATTAAAGAACGTCTTTGAATAAAGACCTCAAGAAAATAAGTGTTTTCGTTTTGATCACTTTATTTTATACACTGCATTAAATTTGCATCCATTTTTAAAGGATTATATTTTCATTTGGACAAAGTAAAGTAAATGTAACACTTTAAATGCATGTCTGCAGGTGGTAACCAGTCGACTGCAGCTGACAGAGAGTCTCCTTCAGAAGACAAGAGAGGACCAGGGAGCCTCCGAGGCTGTCGGGGACAAAATGGTCAACAAGGCGGTCTCACTTATGGATAGCATGGCTGCAATAGT
This sequence comes from Jordanella pulchra, assembly GCA_034780135.1. Taxonomy (NCBI): domain Eukaryota; kingdom Metazoa; phylum Chordata; class Actinopteri; order Cyprinodontiformes; family Cyprinodontidae; genus Jordanella; species Jordanella pulchra. Next base: position 6,026 of record JAUZNJ010035618.1, read on the forward strand.
GGACAGGTAAGACACTGTGACATTTAAGGATGAAATCTTAAAATGGGGCTACTCTGAATAAGGTCTCTTTAAAAGTTATATAAATGCATAATAACCCTGAAGCTTCAATGATAACGCTTAATGAAATTTTACTCAATGCCAAAAGAACTTTGAGCAAAATCCCTCTAACAAAAGTGGCGGAGTAATGCAAAAAAATGACTCTGATTTTGTGACTCTATTAATAGACTTTCAAAATAAAAGGTCATTTTACTGACCAATATTTTAGAAATTCAGCTACACTAACACAGAATGATTGCCCTCTACAAAATACATACGAATATCAAACAAACTTTCTCAGCAAGCACTTTCTTCAATGACTCTCTTGATTTCTCTATCATTCTCCCCTTGGAAAAAAAATATTTCTGTATTTGAGAAAGTTGCTACAATAATCACAACAAAATAAAATTAAAAAGTATAACATAGAAAATGGACTTATTGAAATTCACAAAACACTTATTCTCAAAGGCAGCATCCAGTTACAATCTGCTGAGTCACAGCTGTCCCTATTCAGACCTACTCATCAAGAGTCTCTCAGGAGCCTCTTGTATTACAGCTTCGCTCTCTTTCTTAGATCATTAATGAGGTTGATAGAGGCATGAATTATTGTTATTTCATTGTGATACTATATACTCATAGTCCATGGGACTTTATGTGATTGGGACTGAGTTTCCTGAGAGAAAAGTTCCAGTAATGAGCACAAGGTCTGCCTGCTGATAATTATACCTGTCGCTTTAAACAGAGTTTTGATGTGAGATTTTGATTTAACTGATATATTTTCAAACAGGTTGATTATATTGTAACATCAGTCTGAATTGTATATACAGAGTATCAATGAAAAAAATGTACAACTTTTAAAGGTTTAAAGGTTAATGGCAAATTTAAGCTGCTGCTTTTTTTTAACTGCCAGTATTAGACAGCTGTGCCTGATCTACAGTACAAGGGCTGATATTCACTATTACCGTAAATATGGTCGTCCATGTAAATCAAAATGGTGAACTGCTGCCTTGGCAGGCTTCATCCTTGCAGATTATCTGAGGGTTTGCAGATTAGAATAACAATAACAGACCTTCTCATGACAAAGAAGCCTAATAATGACTGAATTAAGAGCTCAAGGTCAAAATTCCTTCAAAATGTGTGATTCCCTTTTTTTTTTCACCAGTCCTCAAGGAAGGACAGGAACATTTTTAAGCCACTGGTTTAAAATGTTCATTTTGAAGTCTGTTTTATTTGAATATGGTCTTTTACTGCCATTGTAAAATGATAGGAATAGTGTAATTATTCAGAAGCTACCGGTCTGTAGCACTTACGGTTAGAACATGGATGCTTTGGTTTCTGGTTATAACTTGAAAAGCAGGTTTAGGCAAATGACTTTGACAGATAAAAGTGCACACCCATTTTGGGTTTATCACAATGATGTGTGCACTTTAGCAGTTTCTCTTCACTTTTGCTTGTGCACTTAAAACTTATTTAATTCAGCTGGCGGTTTAAGTTAGAACCTTAATATTTGTAACACCAGCTGGTAAAGTAGCAACAATATATTTAATAATTTTGTGAACAACAGAAGAGCATGCCACGTTCCTCCATCAGATGGCAATAATAACATGCTGATGACATGAATTGAAAATTAATGTCTTCAGGTACAGGGACCGGCTTCGTATGTTGTTGGAGGAGGAGAGAGGTCAGCGGCGCAAAAGTTGGCAGGTTGGAGTGAGTGCCCTGGAAGAGCAGCAGCAGCAGCTGCTGGAGGCCCAGAGAAGTGCAAATGAGGCCCTCAGTGAGACAGACACGTTTTCCTTTATACACAGGTAAAAAATGCATTCCTGCTTTCCATTAATTAATTCATATGCTGCCTTGCAACAGCATTTGTACAACTTCCACATTTCAAATCTGTAATTCACTGCCTTTATGTGTTTAATGGGGATTCTATACAATGGACTAATCCACTGTAAATTATGCTTAAAATTTTCAGTTTATAACAATATTTATTCATAATATTCTGGAAAGTGTGTAATATACATGTATTTGAGATTGTTAATAGATAAAAGCTACTGCTAGCAAATAAATAGTTGTGTGTTAACTGTAGAACTATTGATTATGCACTTAATTCAATTCGATTTCAATTTAATTATACTTTGTTGAGTATAATTCAGTTTAAGTAATAGCATGCAGAGAATACGAGCATGAAGAAAATCATAAGATGCATTAACCACAAACCAGGTTGGGGACATAGCAATAGCATAGCAATAGCATGTTAAAGATGGTACCAAGTCAGACGGGACTAAAAGAAGACCTTTTTTCCTGGTTAAAGTGATAACATGACCACTAACCAGTCTTATAAGGAAACTATTTAACCCTCCACATCACCATGAAAAATCACAGACATCATGAAACATGGTGGCTGAAGAATTATGATGTACAGTAGGAATGTGTTTCTGCAGCAGTGATCTAGATGCTCGTCAAGGTTAATAGTAACATGGATGTAAATGCAGTTCAATCGTTTTAATACAGGACATAAACAAAAGGAACAGCTGTGCTTTCTAGCTGCATTAAGAAATGCAGTCAGAACAGCATCTGCATGTTTTAAATCAACACAGACTTGAAAATTGTGGTTAGTTGATGCTATCCAGTCTGTCTTAACCTCAGCTACAAAGAACCATCAAGATTCTAGTCTCTTGATTCGCAACATTGGTGGAGAAAACCTTAACATGTTTGCAAAGTAACTGCAGCAAAATGGTGATCAAAAAAGTGCTATTTGTATGAAATTCAAAGTCTTGTGTTTTAAGGCCTGCTGCATATTTCTCTTACCATTATAAAAGCATTTAAAGTTTTTTTTGCTCCACTCTTTAGATTTATGATGATTGAACAAAAGCTGAGAGATGTCGTCACAAGCAATATTTCCAGCTCAATTCCCTCAAAGGTTGCCCTGAACACCAAGCGCCTCCAGACAAGTCTCAAAACCAACGACTTCCGCACGGAAATGGTTCGGCTCCTTGACACGCTTCATATCCTGCTCAACCCCCTGGAAGTCACGTTCAGTGTCTGCACTGCTCACGCCAGCTTGCTGGTGTCCAATGACCTGAGGACAGTCAGATACAGCAACACCAAGCAGACCTACGTCGAGCACCCAGAGCGTTTTATGAGTGCGCCTCAGATCCTCTGCAGCCAGGGGTTTTCAGGAGGCACCCATATCTGGGTGGTAGAAGTGGGTGTTAATTGCATGTGGTCTCTTGGTGCGTGCTACAAAAGCATCCCTCGCCGTGGAGACCACAGTCGTCTGGGGCACAACTCCGTGTCTTGGAGACTTCAGTGGAAAAATGGCAAGCTTACTGTGTGCTCTTCCTCCAGCAATGCTTCCCTGGGAGACACTCTGCAGCATCCAATTAAGATTGAGGTTGCACTTGACTATGAAGGAGGAACCCTGTCTTTCCATACCATTAGATCACGCAGAGAACACCTTCACACCTTTAAGACTGTGTTTAAGGAGCCAGTTTACCCGGCTTTTAGTATCCATTCCAACACCTCTGAGTCATGGATCACTCTACACGGGGAAGTCTAAGACCACCCTATAATCTTTAACATTCCCTTTGCATAGAAGTGTTTGTGTATTTCATTACTTACAATCTTTGTTCCAATGTTGCCAAAACCTTACTGACATAAATACATTTAGAAACTGATAAGAAGATTATGTTTTGATTATTGTATACCCTAACCAGCATCCCTAGAGGTCTTATCCCCCTATATATTTCCCGCCCCCTACCATAGTTTTGCATTTTTATGGGGATCACACTCAAATATTTATCAACACCAAGCTCTTCACACTGTCACCCCACTACCTAACATCTCATCTAACATGACCTGGTTGTGGATGTCAGAGACCTACTTATGTCCAACTAATTGACAGTGATATTTGAGCCATCTAGAGAGACAAGGATGTTTGAAGCCTCTGTGAAATTCTCAAATTTTATTTAGGCTAAATTAATATTTTTCCTAAAGGTATACGTGTCCCACCTGAGCAACATTGCAACAGCTCCTTACAGTAAATGATCTCCTACTGACCTCAGTAACCGAGAGGCTGATCCATGCTTTTGTCAAAGCCTTGCTGGATTACTACAGTTAAGTCCTCTTAAGGATTTCCAACGGAGGCCTGGCTAGGCTCCAGTATGTCCAAAGCTATGCCTACTAACTCACACTAAGCCTTACCTACATATCACCCCCTCTCTCATAATACCCACTGGCTGCATGTCAAGTACCGCATCGCTTACAAGATCTTCTCACTTGAAAAATCCCTGTGCCCTAGACTTTGGGTACCTGTCAGATCTGCAAAAACATCTTCAGCTATGGGTCTACTCTCTGTCTCTTGCAGCTTTGCAGAGCTTTAGACATTTCTCCAAACAGTCCTTTCCAGTGAGGATTTCAACTTTACCCTTCAAAGTTAATTCCCTCTCCATTAAACACCATTGAGTTTCTCTCTATGTGAATCTTAGTTTTTCTTCATATTGTTTATATATAGTAGCGTGATTTATTTGCAGTTAGTGAGCATCTTATTGATTATGTGATATGTTACCTGTTTAGTTTACAGAACAATCATGATAAGGGTGTTTTTGTGGCCTACATATAGTATGACATGGGTGTTTTGTAACAGTTACCACATTTGTGAAATATATTCACATTAACAGGATGTTGGTATCAAAATTTTGTCTCTTTGCCCCTATGATTTTTATTTTTTTTATTTTGAATACAGTAAACATGAGACCGCTGACATTTACACTGAAGTTAAGAAATGTTTTGTGTTTAGGGTACAAATAAATTATTTGACGCAAAAATAAAGTTTAGAACGGTTATCTCTGTTTGTTACTGTCTGTGTCCCTGTTGTTCTGAATCTATAGGATGTATTAACGCATGTAAAGCCAGCCTTAGGAAGCAATAAACTTTGCATCTCCTTAGGATCTCTTATTGCCTTTGGATTCAAAAGAGAGCTCCAGTTTACACTGGACAGGTGTGCAAATACAGGCATTATACACTTACCAAGAAGATATTTGCAATTCAAAAAATATATCAACAGACACATTTAATTATATTTCTTTCTGCCCATAACTCTCCAAGATAAAATTGTCTTCTTTTGCATATGTAGACTGTAATTAAAGTGTTTTATTAAATTGTTATCAATCATTAAAGTTTGAATTGTTTCAAACCAGTTAATAGTGATATGTATGATGCTTTAGAATTTATATCAGTGAACATTTATATTTTGCGTTTGAACACGTGGAATGGATGGAAAACACCTTGAATTCAATCAGTGTTTCCTAATGATTTTGTGACTTGCATTTACAGCAATCTCTGCCTGGGGTTATTCCTGGATCAGAGTAGCAACATCTGAGAAAAATCAAACACAGCGTAGCTGCGACAGGTTTGCCTTGGTGCTTAAACAACCTAGGGCAGGCCATGATATGCATCTATTGCTTGAAATAACTTTTAAACAGATTTGGTTTGCTTCAGGAAAAAAAAAACTGTAAAAAAGCTGATCCTGGCTCTATTAGTTTGTTCTCCTTGTTGGTTTAAAAAATGTGAATAAATCATTACAATGGTGGGCTGTATGGTGGAGAAGGGGTTTACGCTGTTGAAGCAAGAACGCTCTGGGTTCGATCCCGGTCTGGGATCTTTCTGCATGGAGTTTGCATGTTCTCCCTGTGCATGCGTGGTTTCTCACCGGGTACTCCGGCTTCCACCCACAGTCCAAAAACATAACTGTGAGGTTAATTGTCATCTCTCAATTGTCCCTAGGTGTGAGTGTGTGTCTGCATGGTTGTTCGTCCTTGTGTGTCTGTGTGTTGCCCCGCGACAGACTGGCGTCGTGTTCTGGGTGTACCCCGCCTTACGCCCATAGTCTGCCGGAGACAGGCACCGGCCCAACCGCGACCCTGATGGATGAAGCGGGAGAAGATGGATGGATGGATGGATCATTACAATGTGTGCAGTATTATGAAGCAAGTTGTATTTGAAAGGATTCTTTGTATTATTGAACAAGACTATGTTCTCAATCAAGGGTCCTGATGAGGGTGCGAAAACACCAGCACATCACCCCCATCCTCCGCACTCTGCACTGGCTTCCTGTTCACCA
>JAUZNJ010035619.1:0-12181 GCA_034780135.1 Jordanella pulchra
TTTGAACATTTCCATTTATTTCTGAAGATATTCACTCAGCTATGCAAAACATGAAGGGGTGCCAATAATGGTGAGCAAGACTGTATAGAGACATATTTGTAGCTTGTTTAACATGCAATAACGTGCAATTGGTTACATTTTATTTTTGACAACAACCTACCCTTGTTTTTTCATGACCAAGAGCCAAACAAAATAAAATTCATTCAAGCACAGATTGTATCATTTGCATAAAGATATTATCAGGTATTTGTAATATTTTACATTGTTTAAGTAGATTTAAAAAAAAGCAGGATTATTGTTTTCATTCTACTTTACTACCATTCATTTTGCAAATAAAAAAACAATGTTTCAGAAAATCCCATTTATCTTAAAAATTTACAGCATTTTTACATTTGCGAAGGATGTAGAAATATATTCAACACACATCAGAAAAACATGCTGAAACAAATACAACATCCAAGCATGAAATGTAAAGCTTGTTTGGCAAAGTAAGAATAATGTAAATACACATGGGCTTAAAACAAATGCACAACTGACAAATCATTATAATAGAAAGAGAACTGTAAGGGAACAGGAAGTCTTAGATTTGTTCAATTATGCCATAGCTGTCCTTTACCGCTTCCCTCTTTAAAAGTTCAGTTAAAAGAGATATTTACAGTCACCGCCTTGAGGCAAAAAGGTTCACAGCAGAGGAAGAGAGAATAGCACGTATTCATAACTGTTAGAAAACAAGGCCCTTCCCCCAGGCTTTAGCTGCTGATAGACTTACACCCATTGACTGATAAGGAGGAGGGCATCTTTCAGCATGCAATCTCCTTGAGGGCTTTTCTTAAAGAAACATACAATTCCCCATTCAGAGGAAAATTGGGTGTTGCACACATCCATCTACCTCTGGAGGAGCACACAAGTTTGCAGTAGTTTAAATAAAAGATAGCCTGTCAGCCTAATGTGGAGGAGGTGACACGCTGTCAGCAAATAAGGGGCAAATGCTGTGTCTATCGGGCAGTAAAATACAGGAAGATTGAAAGAAAAGCTGCATGAGCATTATTTATGTGGGTAGTGGTTAAAAACAATTCAAGGAAAACAAGACAAACTGAAGCAAAGAAAGAAAGCTGGCAGGTTCTCAAGTGTTGTCTGGCACAAATCCATTTAGAATGATGCAATAGTAGGATGAGTAGTTGCTAAAGCTGGTGTAAGGCTTTTGTGCTTTTTAGGAGGGGTGTCATGACTGAACTGCGCAGCAGGTGAAATGTAACAATGGCAGGATCATTTTCCTTCTCACACTAAAGTTAAAGAACCAACTGTATGTAGTCAATTGGAAAACTTCATTTCACTCTTTGTCCATCTGCATATCCACGTAGAGAATTTCCTGCAAACACAGATCAGCTATCAAACTAACTCTGGCAAGCAAAACAAAACAGGCTTTGTTTCACAGAATTAAGCTGGACAAGCAGATAGAAACTTTGATTTGACGCTGCTATTCCCTCTGCCACCACACAGGGGCAACGGATTGTTAGCTCTGAATTAGGCGGCACCTCGGAAAAAGAAGACACAAGTCACTGACTTCTCTCAATAAATCAGTCAGCTGACCAAACAGTTAATCAGTCTTTCACTGTCTAATAAATAAATCATTCTTCACACTACAAATTATATATCTTTTTGAGAAACATGCAAGCTTGCATCATCTGGAAGGACAAAACCTAGAGTAGGAACAGGCAGACCTGGTGAAAATTATACCTTTTTTCAAATGTAACAAATTTAATGAGAATAACAAGAGGAAGAGGTTTCACCCACCCGTTTCACCCTTGTAATTTTATTTTACGTTTAACATGCTAAGAAAATACATCTGGATCTGTCATAAAAAGAAGGAGTCGTTTTTTTTACACAGGACTTATTTACCTGATCAGAAATGCATTAAGTGACTCACTAGGCGTCTCATATTGAATTGTTTATACAGCAACCGATAATAATAAAGCATTGGCTGATGAAAGAGAGAGATAGCAGCAGGAACTTCATAATTATCTGGTTTTTTTTCTCAATTAGGGAATACAGTCGCAATGCTTGTTTTTTTTTTCACCACGGGAAAATGTTTGAGGCAAAAGAGGGAATGAAGTTTCGACATTCAAATCAAACAAATTTAGCTTTAGTGTATTTTTTGTCAGATTTTGTTTTGCTTTTTAAATCTAAAAATCTGGTAAGTAATTCTTTTCACAGCAGATAATCTCTAAAGTTTTTCTCTATAAAGGACACAAGATTTTTGTCATATAAATAGACTATAATAATTAATTTATATTTTCAAGCACACTTAGTGTAACAATATCCTATTGAATCTAACTGAAAAAAATATTTAAAATGAACAATTGAAGGTGCGAGAGCCTATTTGCGAGTTAGAGGTCTTTTTTTTTAGATTTCAGCTGGGCCTAGACGCTTAATTTACAAAAACAAAACAAATAAAAAAACATTTCTGCTTGCAAGTCTGCATAGAAGAAACCAGAAAATCTTTGTTACTCAAAAGAGAATTGTTTGAAAATTTCTTGGAGTGATTTCAGTATTACGTTGGCTTCTTTGCAGCCTCACTGACAAGTTGCATGTATGCATTAGCATTCATTTTAAAACGCTGTAAAGTCTTTGAAGTATGTATGCATTTGCATAATTTTAAAACACTGTAAAGTCTTAGAAAATTATCCCTGTATTGAATACTGAAAACATGGCTATGTTCTCTTATGTTTTGAACTTTTCTAAATACTGCTACACTTTTTATAATAAGACCTATTCATTGTTAACCTTCTGCAAATGTAGGGCTTATATCTCTGTTGCTCTCTTTTTAACAATCAGATCACCCTCCCCAGCATAAAACCAAACTGGTAGTTTTACTGGGAAAACATTGAGAATTACAGATTAAGAGCCGGAAAACAAAACTGAATTTATGTCGCCATCCTTTTGCCAGGTCCCCCAATATTAGTTATTGCTCACCTTTTGTGGAGTATTTAAAGCCATTTTTTAATGACAGTAGAGGGAAACATTATCCTTAAGTCCTGCAAGTGAACTGAGCTCAGACTGCAGAGTTCTGCCAACACACATGCCCCTAACCTGTTTTAATATCCAAATTACATTATGACTAATTCAGTCAGGTCATTGGCTCTCACTGGCCACGAGAGGACAGAGACACATTTGCAGAGAATAGTTTCATTTATGGAGCTGGTTGTAAAAGGTTGGTGTTTGGGGACAGTGGCGCTCCAGAGTATTAAAAATACCTAAGCAGGGGGGAGTTGTGCATGTTACCCTTTTAATCTCTATTGAAGTATGTTTATTTTTCATTTGTGTTAAAGGAATGAGTCTCAGCAGTTCAGAGATGGATATTAAATATATAGCCTCCTTTTTTTTTCCTCCTTTTTTTTCTTTTTTCATTGAATGACCTTAGTCAAAATAAGGGCAATAAAAAAATAAGCTTTAAAGTCAAATGGAAGTCCATTGTTCACTGTCCTAGTGCTTAAGTTTTGTTGGGTAAGCCCAAGTAATACCAACATTAAATGTATAAATGTAACACATGTTCGATATATGGGCTGCACAATAGCGTGGTTCGTATCTGTATTGCCTAGCAGTAAAAAGGTCAAGGGTTCTTACTGCGTGGAGTTTTCATGTTCCTCAGGTGCAAACCTGAGATTTCTGGTACTCAAGTTCCTACCTTCCACAGTCCAAAACCATTTATTTTGTCTTTCAAAATTGTCCTTAGGTTTGAGACGACATGGTCGTTTGTCCTCTGTGTCTCAATGCAGTGTGAAAACAGACTGTTAAGGCTTGTAGCTAATGACTATTTTATTAAATTCTATATCAAAAGTTGATGAATACAGTATGTGACATGATTTGGAAAATAAAAAACAAAGTAGCTCAGAGCACCAAAGAAAGCTGCCAAAGTAAAATAATAGGAATTAAGGAAAACAAAACAGTTATTCTTTATGTTTTCATCAAATGATTTAATGACTACCCGATAAAAAAAAGAAGTGAAGGCAAATGGTTCAATTCCAGTTTAAGATAACAAGACTGGAATTTATTTGCTAATTTGTCCAGTTAGAAAAATATATTAATTTGGGAGTAGGAATATAAAGAATTTAAGAAAAACTATTATACCCTGGAATCAAAAGGCACTTAGTGGCAGACCCAGCCACCCTGGAAATTACTACAGTTGTGACTATTGTATTTTTTTGTGACAATGACATTTTATAAGATCCGGTTTAGGAAGCATTGGGATAGGCATTCTAGTTTCTGTTAAGCTTCTAACAATTTTTAAATATTAATTGGTCTTTGCACTATATGTATATTATTCTGATTATATATAATATACAATTATATATTATTATATTACTCTAAACTAAATTTTAAAATCCTTATAAAAATGTTTTAGTTGTTTTGCTCAAACAACAACTTTAAAAGTTATGACAGTTAAAATGCAGAAGAAATGTTGTCAGAAAATATTTTTGGTTGAATTTTTAGAAAGGGCTCCATATCATCATCCATATAAATTAGTGTCTTTCTGTTTGAGTCATATAGATCAAAAGGCTATTTTTGTACAAAATTGCATGTTTTAGAAAATATTTGTCTGGTCTGAGAAACCACTATCTGGATTTTCTCTAATGTTTTATTATGTATTTTTTTTTTAGATTTTTCTGACTTTAATGTATGCTTGATATTTGCCTTTTGAGTAAGAAATACTGGTTTCTTCTAACAAATCTACATGATTAGTTTTACTAACCAGTCTTAATCATGTTTGATGTCAACAGCAAGAATATACAGAGTAGAATACATCCCTTATGTAGATAATACTGATAGGTAATAGACAGGTAATAGAATACTGTAGGTAATACTAATTTGTTCTTTCGAGATTTTTTCCCCATTCATTTTTTAGACAATAAATTATTAAACACACTGTTCAATGTTTTTCTGAATTTAAATGTCAAGTCAAATAATATAACAAACTGGTTCATTGTCATGGACAAACAAAAAAAACATTATGGTTGATTATCTAATAACTCCCAATTCAATTTTTATTAGATATCAAATGGATGATGGGAATAGACTTCAGCTTTCACACTAATGTCCTTTTTCCCTTTATAGAGAAGGGGTGTGGGGTGTGTGGTGGGGGCTGATTTGCAGCGTATTAAGCCATTTTGCTTCACTGTCATTTGGCAATTACATGTCTGTTGAGAGGAAATAGGATGGAAATCCTTGTGAAGGAGATGAAAGACCCTCTCAGCTTCAGATGGACTGAGCTGAAACCCAGGACAGCGTTAGCCATGGTGGTCTCTTTTCCCCTGGCTAATTTCCTCTCTTCCCTTCCCTTTTACACTCTCACTTTCTTCTCACAGTGGTTTCCACCAGTGGATACCCTCTTGAACTCTTGCCTGCAACCCTCTCAAATCGGTGCTGGAGCCCTCTCTGTGAACCATGAGCCAGTGGCCACCTTTGAGCGTGGAATTGAACTGCTGTGATCTAAAAGCTATAAAATGCCAAATAAAACTTATGAACACCAATTGCCAGACAGCAAAAGCTTATATGCCACAGTGGATCATTGTTATGGACTGCATGATGTCATGACTGTGTGAAGCGATAATATTTTTCATTTTCCCCATTTTTCTTAGACAAATCTCCTCATTTTATTTGCAACCTTCATTGATGATGTCATGTCTGTTATTCTATAAACCTTGTGCTACAGCTTAACAACCTAATGGTGAGTTGAATTAAGGCTAGAAATACAATATAGTTGCTGGTAAAAGCAGATTTAGAAAAAAGTCTATTTAACGAATATTTCTTGAAAGTCAAAGTATGAATAAAGTAGGTCCCCAGTCTCCGAATGAAGGAAAGATTCTGAAATTCAAACCCTCTTTTAAGAACAATTAAATAATTGTACACTATAACTGACAACCTCTGCAGTAAATCAGACGTCTTTTGTACTGATTTTGCAACCAAAGTAATAATTTGATGCAGTGTCCTGATCTAGCACTGTGTGCATAATAATAAGTCACCCTAAGAAACACTGAGCAGGTAGCAATTAAACTGAACAGTCATAAATCTAACTTGTGAATTTCAACTTAGGAGTATTTTGCAACACTGGCTAAAAGGTTTCCGTTTTCTGTCATTGCAAAACTATAAATTGTGGTTTACAATACATCCTCTGTGATGTGTTCTTTTTAAATGTCACTGACTGTTTATTATATGTTGCCGTTATCTGAACAAAGAGGTTTTTTGTAGTTCTTCCTGCTTTATCTTTCTCTTTTTCTGTCACATAAACACACATACAAAGAAGTCTAAATGATACCTTTCTAAAACTTAACCTATCAGTCATATCAGCATGTTTAATTGTGCTGAAGATGATGACAGTGTATGCCCAAAGGTCTCCAGGTTCAGATCCTGGATGTTTCTGACCTTTTTCAGGGGGATTACACCTGAATATGGGAGTTTTCTCTGAGTACACCAGTTTAACTCCACAATAACATATAGGTAGGTTAGTTGGTGATTTGGTGCTCATGTGAGTCGCCTTAGCTATTTGTCTGACATTCATAGGTGTCTTTCACCAAAGAGGTCTTCTAGAATTTCAAAACAACTTCAGTCTCAAAAACATCAGCATCTTTTATGGTATTTGTTTTAACCTTTAAGCATCTTCATTTTTGCACTGTACAGTTGTTGACACAGCGCCCATTTACACAGGAAGTGAAGGTAGCTGACAGTGAGCGAGTAATCAATACAAAGTATTTTTAATCAAAGTAATGATCAAATTAAAATAGAAATCAAGGTAAAAAAAAATCCTTTTAATAGCTTTCAGTTAAATAGTGTTACAATAATATTTTTGCTTTATACTAAGTCATACCTTTGATATCTTTTGGGCAGTAAAATTCTAGTTGGTGCATCAACTTTTTCTGTATCTTGATTTTCAATAGGGTGGTTTGGTATAACGCCAAAGTAAAGACTCATTGACAAGACTGTTAAAATAATGTTTACCTAATCTAAACTACTGAGTGCTTTGAGAGGTTTAACTTGGATCATAAATTTCCACTCCTCTCACACTAGCTTTGGGCTTCACTATGTGGTACAGTATAGGTGGATTAATACTTTAGATAGACACCAAGAGGTATCTTCTGCAGGTGGGATAGGAAATGCTTATAAGGTATTGTCTGATCATCAAGTGAAATACCCTAATGAACCCCTTTATGGGTGTGAATACTATCCAGCTAAGAACGGGCACAGAATGACTTAATTATTAAAATGTCCAATACTGCATGAGCAACGTATGAAAACTTTTTGTCTTTACACAAGGCATGCTGCCTTGTTGTCTCACTCTCTTATTCCACCATGCTGTCCCTTGTGGTCTCAGGCGTTCGACCCACAAGCCCACCAGCAGGACCAGTCAAGCCGTCCACTCCTCAGCCATCGTCCGCTCCGTCACTCTGGCGTCGCATGACATTCTTTCCCACAGGCAGCCACATAGTTCCAGCGTCTCCTCATACAAGGGGGCCTGGGACTTTGCAACAGGCGGAGGGCACTTCAAAGACCGACCGGCCCACAGCTGCAGCCTGTCGCTCCAGCAGCCAGCTCCAGTTTGTAATCATTATTAAAGGCTTGACCTCAGAGGCATCTCTGCCGCTGTTCACACCCCTTTCCCACCCCTGATAACGCTGCACGGGGTTCCTCACAAGGCAACTCCAGTTACCCATCAGTTGAGTGGACTGAAAGGGATGTGGCAGAGGTATTGTTTCTTGATGCTGAGATGGCTGAGTTGAGTTTTGTGAAGTCTTTTTTTTTCTTGGGAACCTTGATCTCAGTCCAAACATTATTTCAGGGGCTGGTCACATTGCCTTGCCTCAGTCTTAACTAGTCTGTTGGTAATAAATCAAAGAAAAAACACAACATGAATATGACTGAGCAGGTTTTATGTTATTTTAGGCTTGCAAAAACAGCCTCATAAACGTTTTCATTTAAATAGTTATTCTCTGAATTTCAAAAGTGACTCATGTACCTCTTGTGTTACTGACAGATGTCTACTGAACCTCTTGTCCTCTTGCCATGAGTGTACAGTAGTTACAGTGTTAAACAAATAACCACAGGGCTAATCTTTGTTTGACAGGAACATAAAATCTGATTTCAACCATCATTTAGAAACATTTAATAATGTTTGAAGAAGTCAAGGTGCAAAAACATAAGCAGATAGTAAAGATGTGTACTGTTGTCTAAAATCGGTTAAAAGATAGTTGGGATTTTATGATATTTATCACTTACGTCTTATTTCCAGCATAATCGTTAAAACTAAAGATGACTGACCAACACCTGAATGACTATAGGTGCTTATGGTGGTACACTCTTTGAGAGTTACTGTATATAAAACTAACAGGAATGGAAAGGAAACATCTGCATACTGCTGCATTTTGAAGCACTGCTGAAGGTACTGGGTTCGATGGGTCACGTCTTGTCCCACATGGATTTTACAGGTTCTCCCCTTATAGGTTGATTTGTGTCTCTGCATTACCCTTTGGTGTGCTATGTGGGAATGGTTGTGTACCTCTATGTTGCCCTGAGATGGACTGGCGACCTGTCAAGGATGTACTGCTCCGTCTTTGCCCAAAGACTCCCTAAAATAGGCACAAGGCCCTCATGACCCTGATGGACAAGTGGTCCAAGACGGAGGATGGAAGTCTAAAAATTGTCCAACATCTTTTAGTGAAAAACATGGTGCTACAATGCATATAATGTAAAGCTATAAAATGCTATGAGCTTGTATTGCTATAAGTCAGCCTTTTCAAAAATGAAAGATTAAAAAAATTAAAACATTTACAGAAGTGAAAAATGAATATTCTTAGAGGACACTTAAAAATTCGAAACACCCTCTGGAAGAAAAAAAAAGGCACTGAATATTAAAACCATCTGAACTATTCCAAGAAAATAACGGGAACTTTTCTAGAACATATAAACATCCTGGGAGGACGAATATGCACACTGAATTGTAGCGACATACTGTAGTAATTACATTAAATGCAACCTGTGATAGAAAATGTTTGTTTCTTTTTTTAGAGAAAGAGTTATAACAAGGAGAAGATTTTATCAATGCTTTCAGGAATCACAGTTGTTCGTTTTTTACTTATTCAGTAAATGTGTCTAAAACTGTTTTTAAAGAATCTGTAACAAGAACATTCCTGTTAAGGTTCTACACGGCACATTCTCATTTGTAAGCTTATCTCATTCTAATGTTTGAATTCCACTGTTGGATGTGCTCTCTATGTATACATTGTAAACACCATTGTAAAGAAACACCTGTTTGTATCCCCAATAATAGCACCGCAGATAACAATAATAAGAGTTACAGTGTCGACTGTTCTCATGCTTGGGTTATTCAAAAAATCTCCAGCCAGGTGATAATATAGCAGAAGCCAAGATACCCTCCTTTTCCTTTCCTCATTAATCCATGGTGCACGTTTATTGATGTAATGCACTTGAGTCATGCCAAAGCCAACACAACAGCAGGTGTCCAATAATGGCAGGTCTGCAAAATGAGAAGGAGGGAGACTCCACCAGGTGTTGCATTGCTTACCAACATGGAGCATGATAACCCTTCATTAAAGATTCCATAGTGTGCACAGCATCCAGAGAAGCTGCAAGTATTTCTCTTACTCAATATTCTATCTCTACAGGAAGTCATTTTATTGAGGCTTTGTTTAATCCTACAGATGTTTAGGTGTTTTGGAAACTGATGTTCTAAATCCAAGTTTATAGCTCTGTTAAACAAGAAGTAAATCTCCCATGACAGCTTTGTGTCAAATTCCCATCCTGTAAAAAGCATTCCGTTAATTACAAGGTTGAGTTCAGAATCCAGCATGATGAACTGTACCTATAAAAAATAATTCACCATCGCCCTGTTTATAAACTTTCGAAACGCGGTATTGGCAAAACATAAGTGACTCCCATTTTTCAACCTCTATTGCCAGGATGTGCGTAGTAAAGTTTTCTTAATGGAACATTGAATGTCAAGTCATCTGTCAGTAGCAGATTACAGAGGTGAATTGTATGTTGTGAACACTTAAGCTCAAAGAGCAGTTCTAAACTTGTGTTAAAAATAATGGCAGTGTTTTAAAAATCCTTAAAATAGCTTTTATTTCCACATATAAATATGCATTTGGAACCCAGCTCTTCTCCATTCAGAAAATAAAATCATTGATATAACATTTATCCCTTTTATGCAAACATATTCTTATTTCTGTGGCCGTACTGTGTCCCGCCACAGTAATTGCTGACCAACAGAAGGAGCAATAAACAGATAGTTGTGAGTTTGAGTCCAGTTTCAAAAAGTGCAATTTTGAATAGGAAATGGACCTAACATAAAAAAGAAAGTCCACCTTTTGTCTGTACCAAATAAGCAGAACTAAAGACTTTTGAGAATACATCCTTTAATTGTGGGGGCGTGAAACCAAGATACTGCTCATATTTTGGTGTAATTGTGGTTGTTGCCTCGTTAACACATGCAGGTTACATCTTTGACATAGCATTAATTGCAATCTATTCAATCTATCCATTTTATCTGTTCTTTAAAGATTTAATGAAGCTGTCAAATTTGTCTGTATTTATTTTCTGTATTTTTAGGTTTTTGTTCCATTGTTCCAGGTATCGTTAGTTGATCATTCTTTTTTCTTTCCCTTTTTTAAAAGCTATATAGCTAAAAGTTTATTCAATTTATTGAATTCAGCTGTTTTAATAACTTTCATAGCTACAACAGTATACAATCCTGTAAACAAGCATACATGCAGCTTTCAAAAATATCTTTAGGAACAGTAAATGACTGCCAGGATGGTATTGAGGCTGGACTGGACCAATAGGTGAAGTTTAGCAATGATGAGATCAATGTTGAAGAATCTTGACAACGTTTTTGGATCAATTTTACTGGAGACTGTGAGCGTTATGTACAAATCAGCATCTGTTCTCACATATGCACTTTTAAAAGAATCACAAATAGATCCTACAATATAAATACACTCCTAAACCTTGAAGAAAGCCTTTACGTAAGAGTCTAATCTTATATAGTTGCATAGGTTGCAAATAGTTTTACATTAGATTAGATTAGATTAGATGATTAGATGAGTTTTATTGATCTCACAAGGGAGAAATTCACTTGTCACATAATGGCAAGGAAGATAAGAAGGTGCAAAACAAGGAGGAAAAGGTGCATAAAGAATAGACAAGCAAAAAATCACACCAAAATTAAAGATAATAAATAAGGGAAAAAAAATACAAGGGAGTTAGCACAGTATACTTATACATACTTAGTATTCTCTGAATACAGTATACATACTTATAAGGATAGGATTCTGCTCAATTTTGGTATGTTTGTGAAGGACAAACAGATAGTTTAGACATCATATTGCACGTTTTTCCCTCTCGATTCTTTTGGATCAATCAATTTCACAAAGATTTCAGAAAGGAATGCACTATAACCAGCACATACAGCATATTCTTGCTGTATGTGCTGGCTTTTCACAGAATCGTCTAGCTTTTCACAGAAGATTCATTTCACTGATTGAATTATATGCTACTATTATGTTACGTATTATGTTATGTTTTCACACTAAACAATCCAATCACAAGGAATCAACTTCATGTATTTTATGGCTGATACTTCTGTTGTTTTTCTTTATCTCTAGTACCTTTAAGAAATGTTATTTCTACAAAAACAATGATTGATTTTGATGGTGATGTAAGACTGCTATAATTTTGACTAACTTTCTAGTCTTTGTAACATGTTTTTCAAACAACACATTTGAAATGAGAACATTTTTACTATAGGGATATTTTTTTTCTCCCCATTATTGAAACCAAGTCAGGAGACGTGTATTTATATTGCACATTTCTGTAGCAGAACAAGTCAAAGTGCTGTAAACGAGAAGAAAAAAAAGCTCATCGCAGCAGCGTAAAGACAACATGAAAAATTAAAGAAAGTAGAAATGAATAAGAATAAGATGATTTACTAAAAAAAATTATAAATTGTTAATAAAGCAAAGAAAATGAAAATTTGGATAAAAAAATCAACTAATAATTTTTAAATAGTCACTAAAATTATGTGTCACTAAACCCATACACTTATAAAAAACATAATGTCATGGCTGTCTTGAGTTTCCAATAAGTTCTACAAGTCTTATTTTTCTGTGAT
>JAUZNJ010035620.1:0-36854 GCA_034780135.1 Jordanella pulchra
CAGATTCTAGAGCTTCTGCTGCAGATTCTTGAGGTTCTGTTACAGATTACCGAGGTTCTGATGCAGCTTACCATGGTTCTGCTGCAGAATCTAGAGGTTCTGCTGCAGATTCTAGAGGTTCTGCTGCAGATTCTAGAGGTTCTGCTGCAGATTCTAGAGGTTCTGCTGCAGAATCTTGAGGTTCTGCTGCAGAATCTAGAGCTTCTGCTGCAGATTGTTGAGGTTCTGTTACAGATTACCGTGGTTCTGCTGCAGAATCTTGAGGTTAAGTCCTGCTGTTTGAGATGATGGTCCATCAGGTTCTGATGAACCATCACCAGCAGGTTCTTCCTCAGACAGAAGCTCAGTCCTTTATAGAAAACTGTTCCTAGATCCTCTCCTCGCTCTACATCTCCACCCGCTGGCAGGAAGAGGAGGAAGAGTGTGAACTCTCCCATCAGATCTTCTTCTAGCTTTCGGGTAGATCTCATCCTTTAGACTTTGCTCAGATCATCTCCGTGGTTCATTTCCTCCTCGACTCATCTAGTTGTTCAACATTCGTGGCTCAGTGCTGAAATCATCTTTCATTTCTTTCATCTTCGTCCCTGAACTTTGCCTTCCTCCACCTAAGCGCCACAAGCAGCCATCCTCATCCTCGGTCCATATCGGACCGAACCCGCCCTTAAATCTTCTCCTCCTCCAGCTGTTTTCGGACCATTTTCGGACACTTTACCTTGTGAGGAAACACAGCAGACATCGCTAACGCTACCGGTTGAGGAGCTGCTGCCTCTTCCTCGCCCGCCCTGTCACTCGAAGACGGCCCGCTGTAAGCTGCCGCCCCCTGCAGGACTGGGGCGGAAGTCTTCCCCAGTCTGAAGGGAACCATGGAGGAGCGGTCTCCACCTCTTTGATACGGCTTTTTTCTTGCCCCTCAGATCTCTAAATGCTATATAGTTTTAGAAACACTTTTTGATTACCAATATTACTGACAAACCAGTCAACAATCTCATGATTTTTCTAAGGGCAAATGAAGAAGATTAAAGTGTAGGTAGCCATTGATGAATGGGCCCAGCCCCTGCTTTACCAGTTAGGATCCCACTGCTGAGTTTTACTGCGGTTCCCTGACCATCAGTGATAGCATGCTTGATTCCTTCTCTGTGATTTGATCAGATGCCAGAGTCATTATGTTCCCTTCCTGCTCCACCCTAGGGGTGTCTTCGTTTATATCAGATCTTTAAAGCTCATCTTGTTTTTACATAATTTCCCCCAAATCATTTCCTTTCCTGGTAGCAGACCTTTCTGGATAAGTTCTTGGGATCCATCCGAATTCTGTAAATCACAGCCCTTAAATACACTTCCTGGGTTCTGTTTCTAGCTCCTGTTACTTCACATTTCAAGAGGTCAACAGTAAGAACTTTATCCAGGGTGGGAAAGGAGCTCTGGACCTGTGTTGAATCCAGACGTCATTTCCAGGCCAACACGCACAAGAATGACGCTGTTTAAATTGTGACTTCAGCCTTCGGGTCGAGTTCAGATTAGGAGTACAGCGCCGCAAAAAAGAACTACAAAAACCACAAAGTTCCACAACTTTAGTGAACAGCTGAAGCTCTCCATTATCAAACCCAAGATAAATAAATGTGTGGACATTAGTGTGTCATGCAAAGAACAATGAAGAAATTATGAATGTCTATTCAACTGTCTGAGGTGTGCCTGTAAATGTGAAGGGTTGTGGAAATCCGTGTAACTCGTAACCCCAGATTATCCACGGCTAGGAACATGGGAGATTCCTGTTCTAAAGGAACTATGACAGGGATCCTGCTTCCTCTTCCAATCGTTTTTCTTTATTGTCAGCACTATTCAGACAGCAGATATTGGAGACAACTGATGCACTTTATATTTGGCTGAAGAATCCAAACCCCACACTCGTCATTTTACGATTATCAGAGCTCCTCCCCCTCTCTCTAAGGCAGAGCCCAGCCACCCTGCAGACGAATCTCATTTCAGCCGATTGGACCCACGATCTTCTTTCCGTCATGAACCAGATGTTATGACCATCAGTGAGGGTAGGAACGTAGACAGACTGATAAATCAGAGCTTTGCCTTTTGGCTAAGCTCTCTCTTCAGCATAACAGACAGTTCCAGTGTTCAGCATTATAGCAGCAGCAGCACCAGTCCGTCTATCTGCTCCATTTTCCCCTCATTCTTCCTCCAGGAACTCTCTCACCTTAAGGGAGCAAACCACCCTTTTCCAGTTAAGAACCAGAACCATGGCCTCGGACAAGGAGGAGAGATATGCAGGAGGAAGCCAGCAGCCCCCCCCCACCACCACCATCTGCA
This sequence comes from Jordanella pulchra, assembly GCA_034780135.1. Classification (NCBI taxonomy): domain Eukaryota; kingdom Metazoa; phylum Chordata; class Actinopteri; order Cyprinodontiformes; family Cyprinodontidae; genus Jordanella; species Jordanella pulchra. Next base: position 2,317 of record JAUZNJ010035620.1, read on the forward strand.
AAACGCGAGGATGAGATCCGCAGGTCCCCAAACAAGACCCCCCCACTGGCCCTTGGCTGCTTCTTGAAATCAGACAGACTGACACCTCAGTATTTCAGGACTGATGCATCTACACCTCTGAGTGTACTTCGGTTCCACCGACGGCGACTCCATGTAAGATGAAAAAGGTTAAATGAAAAAAAACCTTGGCAAGTGGGAGGCAGCTCTACGAGAACAGCAGTTCTGTGTTTGGCCACTGGTGGCAGCATCATTAGAAACTCTGTAATACCTTTCATGGAGCATTCAGTCATTTCTTTCCTCTGACACCAAGGAGGAAACAAGTCAAACGTCAAGTAAGGGTGTCATTCCTGCTTTGAAAATATCTGAAGTGTAATCAGGAGAATACAGTAAAGAGCAGCAGATCCAGTTCTAATCTGGAAAATAATGTTGCAGAGAGAAAACAGTTGAATATCTGAATAAAAGGAACATTACAGTCAAAGAGCAATGCTATGCTTTTAATGGAGACTCTTGGTTTTCTTACAGATGTTGGTAGTTAGCATGAGGGCTTCAGAGGAATTCCTGTCTACATTTGTTTTCTTACCAAATAAAACAACTTCCTTCTGCACCTACAGGGAACCAGATCCCATTCCTTGCTTCATTCACAGGATAAAAAAATACTTTATGGGAAGAGTTGATTATAAAACTTCACATGTCTGAATGATGCCAACTCCGTCAGGCTAACTCAATGATGCTAGCTAACACCTCGATGTTGACTCGAGGCTAACCCTGTGAAGTCAGACAGAGAAGGACATGTGGAAGGACAGTAGGACAGCTCCATACACCAACACTCTGACATGGAATCAAGACAGAAAGGAGTGTGGTATACTGCTCAAAGGAAAAACCGAACTGGTACAATGAAAACCCGCTTCTACTTATCCGCTCCGCCAGATCGGTGCTGATACCTAACAATTTCAGGTTTGTGACTGCAAGTAGAAGTAATACTGATTAAAAGCTGGTCCAACTGAAGTGAAGTTGTCAAAGGTTCCAGGTGCGTCTCAGACACCTTTCACGGTGGATCATTCTTGGTTGAGTCACCAAGAACCAAGTGAGATGCTGTCAGTCAGGTTTCCAGACAAAAACAGAAAAAGCATTTCTGTCTGGATCGGTTCATGTTTGTTTTCTTTTCATCTTGTTTAAATTGGTGGATCTTCATCTCCTGGCACGTCTCATCTTTCAGTTAGACCAGAAACTACCTCATGTCTTCATTGTTAGAACTTAAATGGTTCTGGTTCTGTCAGCCTTTAATCAAGATGAATGTGACCATGCAGATTCAGAGCCTTGGGTCCGATTGCCTCTAGTTCAAAGTAGCTCCAGTCCACATGGATGCTGAGCCTAAACATGGGAGACCTTCTGAGTTTCTCTGGCTTGTTTGATGCTATACAGCCATTTAATCACTCGTGCATTTCGCTCCACAGCAGAGATGCCATAGGGGACCCGCTCACCAGCATCCTCCTCTTCCTCTCCCTCTTCTGATACTGCATCGTTGGAGGATCGCCGCGACTGATCACAGTCAGAGGAGATCATAGAAGCTGATCGAAAGTTCAGGCTGACGATGTCCGAGTTGGCCCTGGCAAAGTTCTCTGGACCTACCGCCTCCAGCTCCTCGGGGTCAAGGCCGCAGTAGTTAAAAAAACGCTCCACGTCGGCTCCGGCCCGTGCATACCGGTCTGACAGGTCTGACTTGGATCTATGCAGCGAAGAGCGACGAGTGACATTGGAGCCCTGCTCAAGATCAACGTTCAACTCGGCCGACGCCCCGGCAGGGCCCCCGATGTCACAGGGCAGCGACTGGGGGGTCGTGTTGTCACAGGGTGAAGGGGACAGAGGTGGACGTGGGCGTGGCAGAGACAAGGACAGTGCAGGAGGGAGGGAGGTTGGCTTGGGGGGAAGGGGCGGAGCCGAGGAGCTGCTGGACTGTGCGGGGCGCAGCGGTTTACCGTTGCATAGTCGCAGGAGATCAGAGGAGGAGTGGGAGGTGAGGAGAGGGGGAAGTGGAGAATGAGAACGTCGGGCCAGGCCGCCGTCACCTCCTCTCTCATCAAGCACTCGTCTGCTAAGGTTGAGGTTTCCTGCTTGTTGGGGACTGCGACGCCCCCCGCTGGCCACTGGGGGGACCTTCAGGGAATGAGAGAAGGATCTAAGGGAGTGTGAGGTGCTTGGGCTTGGAGCAGAGTCTGAAGGCTGTTCATTGAGGGTCATTGTGGATCTGTAGGTAAGTGGCATCCTAAAAGGAGAAACAGAAACATGTGTTGATAGAAAGCTCCAGAAAGGGAGAGGGTAACATGACGGACGGACAAACCCTAACCTCCCCTCAGGACCACCCTACTGACTCTGGAGCAAAGCATAAGTCGACCTCAGAGGGTCCAGAGTTTAGAAAAGTAACTTTGGAACCAACATGGTCAGAATACTTTGCAGCCTCCGAGGAGGTTGAATCACTTTGCTTAGCCCCTCCATTGCTAAGGTGGTTTTAAAGATCCATGAAACCCTCAGCCTTTCTTATGGGAATCTCTGAGGTTTGGACATCTTTATCGTCATAACAACCATCAGAATTTTTGTTAACAAGTTAAAAGAACCCGAAAATCATAACAGCATAAACACACATTTCTGTTCATTTCCTTTATTCCCCCAAAGGAAAGTGAAATATTAAATATTTCTTTCAGACGCATGGGGTTAATATAATGTCTGGAGACATAGTATTAGACTTTCTCAGTCAGTCCTCTCTTCCTTTGAATCAGTGATCTGCTGCCACCTAGTGGACATGCTCTGTCGGTGCTCGTCAGTAGATATTATTTGACCGGTCTGATGTTGCAGATTTCTTTATCATATTTGTGCTTGAGTTAATTTTAGCAGCTAGACTACCACTGGTTGGTATTTGAGTTAAAACGTTAACAGCAGAGCGAGGCGTCAAAACGAAACCAGCAAGTTCAGGGTCAGGGTTTGGTGTAGAAGAGCCTAGTGTGGTGACAGCACCAGAACCACTGGATATCAGCTCAGCTTCACTATCATGAAGCCGTTTGGTCACAAACTAGATCTGATGTTGATGATGCAGTGTTAGAAGGTGAAACATCAGAAGAGTCGTACCCCAAAGGAGTCCAGCTCCTGGCCAGCCGGGCCGACGACCTCAGGAGCACCGCGCTCTTGGCTCCGCTCGACAGGCCTTCAGAAGCGGCTGCTGAGGATGACGATGAGTTGAGCAGGTTTTTTAAGATCTCCAGGTTTAAGTTTTCCCGCTTGCTGCTGCCACAGCTGGATGCACATGTGTCGGACTTAGCGTTGTTGTTTGAGGCTTTGAAAGGCGTCCCGGCTCCGGTTCCTCCTCCTCCACCACCAGGACTCTTCTTGGACAGGTTGGAAGGGTCGGTGGCGGGCTTAGCCAGGACCGGTGCTTTGACTGGTTCCTGCTTGGCATTAATGACCTCCTGGCTCTTTACGTACTTGGCTTTGTCAGCTTCTAGTCTTTCAACGGCACTCAGGCGGTTCGGGTTTGGTTCCGCCTGACAACAGAGTAAATATGAATAATAATCACTATTATTACTAATATTTATCCTTTGGAGACATTTTATCACGAAAACCTCAATCTACAAACTCAGTCAGCCTATAGGGAACTATTTACACTATTTACAGGTGATTGGACATTCCCACCAAGAGGCAACTGAACTGATGGTTTGAATCAGATTTATTTCCCTTCAGCGTAGAAACATGCCTCAAGGCTGTGGATAACCATGAATGACATGGGCATGCTGTCACCATCAGCCAATATTCACACCTATCGCACCAATCAACGCAGCCTTTGGCTCCTCGACAGACAGAAATACACCAGACCGGTAATGTGCGTCTTTATCTAAATGGACAGCAGCTCCTTTAAAGCACAGCTTTACCAGCACAGAACCTTCACCACGTAGGTAGTTAATTTAACCAGTAATATCTCCCTTGCTTGCTGGGTGTGTAGACACAGACCGGGACCCTGACCAGAACCAAGACCAGGAACCAGACTACAGTCTCATCTACAAACATCATTTCTTTTTTTTTCTTTTTTTTTTTTTTTTTTTGAGATTTTTACGGCACTAGTGGCTCGTTTTTCTGACAGTAGGCTGACAGGAAAGGGGGTATGAGAGAAGGGGGGAGACATGCGGGAAAGGACCACAAGCCGGATTCGAACCTGGGTTGCCCGCATCGAGGACTAAGGCCTCCGTACATGGGTCGTGCGCACTAACCCCTGCGCCACCTGCACGCCCTCAAAAGACTGTTTTTGATTTAAAATTTAATTGATCACAAACTTTGTATAAACAGTAATCAGTCATCAATCATTATGTGCAATAATTTCTCCACCCTTGCCACGTTTTCACCCAGGAGGAGGAATTTTCTGCTCACTCAGTGATGAAATGAAATTATCTGAACTTACCTTTACACTATTGTCAGCAACTGACATAATCATTTGAATTTGACTGTAACTATAGTCCGAAGCAAACAAGAGTTTGACTGAATGTAAATCAGTGTAAACAGTTGTATTATAGCCTTATAATTTTAACAAATGTCATCATGTTTCTTGTAAAGGGCCTTCAGGTGAGATGAATGAATGGAAGCTTTATTAATTAATCAATTTATAAAGCATGTCAAAATTCATCAATAACCCAAAAAATGGAAACAATTGTAAAAGATAAAGTAAACAATCCTATTGTACTCACCATATCTCATTAAATTGACTTTTTCGGCCTTAAAACCAAATTTTCTTTACCTATATATATTTTTTTGCCACAGCAGTTTTGTTACTGCTCATTTACATTTTGTTACGTTTTCATCATGTACAATATCTTGAAAAGTGCCATACAAATAAACTTGCCTTGCCAGTTCGAATTGGAAACCTGAGATACCAGCGTTTATGTATATGTGTGATTGATACATCCATTTCAAGTCCACATCTATATTGTACGGGAACATCTGGAGGAACAAGTAAAAGTAATCTAGAATTGAATGTTCTTGATTAATCAACTGATCTAAAAAAAAGACACACTCGACGTAAATTAACATAAACGAAAAAACAAATGTTTGAAGTTTTGACTTAATTACTGCTCCAAAATGTTTGTTTCACCAATTGTCATATTTTTATATTCTATATTCTTTAACTCAATTACTAAAGTAGTTTGTTATTATTTCAATAATCAATAAATGCAAGTAATTGATTCAACCCTTTGTGGGGTAAACCATTAAACTAAAAGTCAGAACTCATTTACTTATAAATGCCCAGAAAGTTCATTCGCACCAATGGTCGCTACCATACTTCTTGCTTGTTGACTTTTGTTTTGGAAACAAGAGTAAGGAAGCCTAGAGTAGGTTGGCTAGAAATGAGCTCCCACACCAAATGTCAAGTCCAACTAGCACACCGACAGAAATTAACATGTCTCTCTATGACAAAATTATTAATATTTTGTACGTTTTTTTAAACAACAAACTGCTATACAATTCAGCTACACTTTATTCTACATGTTGAAGTTTTACGTCACTAAACAAAATAAAATATATATACTTTTTTAGAGAGTACTAACCTAAAGTTTCATTTTACTAAAAAAAAATAGTCCATTGGGTTATATCTGTCATACATATACAAGATATGATTCAATATTTTTAGACATAGTGACTGTCAGCACACTGAGCAATGTTCTCCCAATAATTCAATGTGTGTCGTGAAATTAAACACCCATAAATGTCATTAATACTAATATAACTAAATGCAGGCCAAAAGAATATTTTAACAGCAATAAGAATAAGTGTTTCTGATCTGTTTCACATAGAATGAAAAGGATAATCATACATTTAATTTTATATCTCCCTGTTTTTTTTTATGATAATGTGGAACTTTAGTGTTTGTGTTCAAGATATGTACCCTATGAATCCTGTACCAGTCAATGAATATTTAATAACTCTGAATTCTTCGAAAAATTATTAATACAAAAAATATTTTGGAAAGTTTTACCAAACTAAAAAAGCACCAACTATTGTTTCCTGAGCATATCTATGCTCTCTAATGTGAAAAGTTGACTTACAATACTTATATAGGCAGCCAAAATGAGGAACAATCGATGCTAATGACTATTGATAACTAACCTGTTGCGGGTGAAATACAGTAGTCATCTTCCACAGACTGACCGTACATGTCGTCATCTTCGAAGTCTAGTCAGAAAAAACAAAACAAAATGGGGTTAAACTTGTATCTATTTTCAATTTGATCAACGGCTGTAGCTGTTATCCTTTTGACAGCTGTCACTTTGCATCGCCAGCAGTTCTGAAAAACCCACAACATACTGTAATCTGGTTTTCAAAATGCTTATTCTTGTAAACCAAGAAAGCTAGGAACCGGTTTCAGCCAATATATACAGTGGATCTTTTAGCTAAAAAGTAACATATACGACAAAGAATAAGGATATCGGGTCTTCACTGACAAAATGATACTTAGCAGCAGCTAGCAATGTTTGCAATGTTATTTCTTACTTCAATCGTGATAGCAGCTAATTTCTTCCTATATATTAATTGTTAATATCTGCAAACTGGTAGAGGGGCAAACACAAACTGGACTGCGCTTGTTGCCAAGTGACAAGACAGCAACGTTATTTTTACATCTACATAAATTAGCCTAAACGTTTAGCAACGCGATTGTAAACAACGGTGGAGTTTAGCTTAGCAGCTAGCATGCTTAGCACTATAAGGCCTGGTATTTACGTTTAAACAGGAATAAACTCCACGTGAAAGCTCTCTACCTTCATCGTAGTTGTAACCTCGAACATTTCTATGGCGAGACATTTTGCCTGTTAGTCCCCCCTATCTGTCCCGAAGTAAAAGTTGCTCAGCTCGCAGACATGTGCATCACTACCCTGGCTGCCATGGAGGTAGTCTGTGCTGCTTGCAGCAAATATCTGGCTTAATTTTGAAAATTTGAAAATAAACAAATTTAATACAAATCTACGGTATTTTCGTACGAAATTGTGCAATTCTCATGGCAAATAAAACAGCTTATTTTCCCAAAAAACAAAAATACAACTTTTACGATTTTTTTATCGCTGACGTAACTTCCTGTTACATCAACGTGGCCAGGAATCGGTTTTATCAAAATAAGTGATCAAAAAATTATTCTATGAACTACAAAACTTCAATCAGTCTGTTTCAATAGCTTAAATTTAAACTAATATATGAAATGATAAGCATAAAATTTACGTGGACAACAGGACCTATTAACCTTTTTAATATCATATGTGTTTAATTTACCCCTATAAATATTAATATTTATCCGCCATAAAACATTAGACTATTATTAGTAACTCCACTAATATGAGTGGGGTTACTAATAATAGTCTAGTCCACTGTATTGTGGTATATATATATGTTTACAACCCCTATTTGGCACTCATGGCTTTTCCAGAATGTTTTGTAGTGTTCAGCTTCCCCTGTCTTACCATAAACTTTGAGCAGTTTTGTTGTCCCTGAAAGAGGAGAAAGTCCCCATAGCATGATGCATCACCCACATGTTTTAGAATGATTATGTTGAATGTAAACACTTCTAATCACTTGTGTAAAAGGTTTGCTATACCTTTTAAAGGCTTGTGTCTAAAAGGCAAATGCCACTTTTCACAAATGTCTTTCTCTAAAAACACCTCTTTGTCATTGTCAGGCAGCTAACAGTTTTCCTATCACCCACCCTTGGTGATCATTTCTTCAGCTCCTCCAGAGTTTCCATTAGCCTACTGACTGATTCTCTGATTAGCTCTCTCCTTTTCCTGCTTGTTAGGAGATCAGCTACCGTATGTCTTCACGATTGTCTCCTACTTTTTTCAGTTTTTTACAGGTCTTGGTCACAGGTAGACTCATTAGCTAGATTAGTGTGTTCTGAAGACATTATCTTGCACTGGATTTCCTATAAGGGGATATTAATGTTCCCCACTTTTAATTTTTTTATTTGAATAATCTACTTTATGATTATGCACTACTTTGTGCTGGTCTCTCTAAATTCTAATAAAATAAACTGAATTGTAATGCGACAAAATGCAAGAAAGTGCAATTTGTAAGGGTGCTTTTGCTCAGCACTAGAAATGCCGTCAGTTCAAGAGGTCATGAACAAAGTGCAGAAACAAGTTGAGAAACACCACCTGCAACAGTCTTTTGAGCCACTATGATTTTGGGGTGTGAATGTCTCAACTATTTTGTCAAAGGTTATGCCCTCTGGTAAGGGACCAGCCCTTCAGAGCTTTCTCTACACCTAATACAAACAACCCAGAGTGATATCATTTTTTAATAAATATCTTTACATCACAAGAAATGTATTGCCCATCACCATAAAGGGAAAAACATGGGTTGATACTTTTTATATGTTTGCAAAGCATTTAGTTTTTTTTCACTGTGTTCTCCAACCAGTAAGTTACAGCCACAATTCATTAAACAGGTGGATGTGTAATAGGAGAAACAGCATTGTATTTAACTACATTGCCTCATATGTGGGGATAAATCAGAAGATGATGAAAATGTCAGAGAATAACATGATACGATCAGTGCTGCAGGTGAGATATACTCCATCTGCACCTTGACATGTAATATGAGGCTTGGCGTGTCTCCCTAACCTAAAAATAGAGCACATATAAAAAAAAGAGAGGCCTTTACTTAGGTAATTGCAAATAACTTTACAGTTTATTGCTTATATTTCAAAAGACAGCTTTACAGAGAGCATGTTTAATTGACTGAGTTCATCAAGAGTCAAATATTATAGGGGGTATCCTTCATAAAAACAGAATCTGCTGGCTGAGGTGTTTACTATTTGTTTTGCACAGTTCACCTTTGGTTAAGCGAACATGTGCGCGTGCATGTGCACCCTCTGGGTGGGTGGAGGTTTCCCCTCTCAAAATTCCACTTCCTGTTCTTTTGAAGTTGTACATCTACATGTAAAAAAAAAAAAAAAACAAAAACAACTGTTCTTGCACATATGGAGCACATGCGTACAAATAATAAAGATGCAAGTCTTGCGTACTTTACAGGGTCACACAGGTGACAGGAGGGAACTCTTCCTTGTGCATAAGCAAAATGTTTCTGGGGCACTTCAAAACACCAACCAAATGCATGAAAGAAAACCTGATAGGATATGGAACATGTTTCCTCAGTGGAAAGACATATAAAAAAACTGAATTGAAAGAGTTGTTTGTAGCTTTAATCTATGTCTGTAATTGCTGTCATAAGCATAAAAAGCAGTGAGCAAAACCTTAAAAAAGAGAAGTCAACATGAACCTATATGATTTCTATGAGGATTTTTTTTAGCCTCGATGTACATTGATGAAAACATGCTATGGTTTTGTATGCTGTATGCTGCAAGGAGGCAGAGGTGTGATTTTTCACACCAACATGCATCTGAACATTTGTTTCCCCTTGAACAGCTTTAAGACTCTATCTGGTCAAATCTGTGCTGCAGAGGTAGCCACATAGTTCCGGGAAACCTGTATCGATGAATCAGTGGTAGGAGAACATAGATTAATGTGAGAAATAGTGATGTAATGATGAATTGGATTAATAAACAGATGGAACAACAGATTGCTAAAAGAATGAGGGGATCAGTGGAATATAGCGGTGTATTGTTTGAGTGTTTAGAAGGTTTCTAAACTGGCTGGTCGTGTTGAAATCCTTCTGGTCATTTTATTTAGGGATAGGCATAATATGAACAAAATGTAGTGAAAGCAGAAGAAGAAGGCAAATCCATCAACAAAAGCATGTAAATTTGGCCACGCATTAGTGCTGCTGAACTAGCTGTGGACAAAGCTACTGTGCATGCGATGGGTGAGGGGTTAAGTCTATCTAAAGAGCTGGCACTGGATATGAGATAATGTTTTACATAATTCTCCAGAGCCAGCAGGCATAATGGGAAGTCTTGGAGAGGAACTCACCCCAAGGAAAATGCAAAACTTGTACAACTGGTAGTCGGGTTTTAACAACTAAAGTCAATAAAAGAAAAAAAAAAAGCCATGTTCTTACACTCGAAAGTAAATTGATATGAATAACCAATACTAATATGCTTTATTTTTTTATATAGTGTTACAACAGCTAACTTTAATTTATTATACAAGGATTTTTGTCATGGATTAGTGGTCCATAGGGAAACCATTTATGATTTTCCACAAAAAAACCCAAAAGCTTGTCTTTGTAGACTTTACCAGGTAAGTAAGGAATCAAATTGTTTAGCTACAAAACAATACCCTAAGCTTTGCAAATAAAAATGTGCACTATCCAATTGGTTATTGAAAAAAGGAAGGCACAACTGTAACCCTGCCAATACGTGGCTGCCCACCTGAACCAACTTACCAGGGAAGTAGAGTAATAATGGGGTAGCTCATTTAAAATCATCTGTTGGAAGAACAATTCCTAGTCAAGGACTTCACAGGTCTGATCTACATGGGAAACTGGTCAGAAGAGGCCATAAGAAGTACTATTTGCAGTTTTTGCCATAGGCAATGTACAGAACACAACAAACACACAACGGAAGGTGATTCCTCTTTTTTGTCAACAAGAGGAATCCTAGCAACTGTTATTGTATTGAACATATCCATCCCACAGTAAAACATGGTGGAGGCAACATCTTGCTATGGGAAGGCACTTCTTCACTAGGACCTGGGTAGCTTTTCACTTTGGATAAACTTTGGATAAACATAAACAATGCACAGCACACCTTTCAGATTTTTTTATTGTTCTCCTTTCATGTTCTTGGCCTAAATTATATTGATCTTTCAAAAAAAATCCCAATACAATTACAACTCTTTGTTGTAATATAGTGTATAAGTGCAAAAATGTTAAGGGTTTATTGAAACTTTTGGAAGGCACTGCAATTAATTAGATCTATACAATATCAGTATGTCTATGTGTTTGCAATAATTTATTTGCTGGATAACTAAAAAGTATTGTAGATTATGGAAAGTGAAAAGTGCTGAGCTCCAATAAATATCTAATGTATGTTAGTAATCGGGCAGCAACTTTTATCTTTTTAGCCACATAGATACACAATCTCATTTAACAGCTGTTTGATTTGGATTTAGCCTTTTCTAGGTGCTCAGCATCACATGCACGTAAGTAATGAGACACTATGGCACATACAGAAGCAAACAATGTGCATGTTTTTGAAAGCTATATGGCATGATACCTCCAGGACCCAGGAGCTGTCATTAAAATCATTCAAATGAGCCAACCTGTGTACACAAGACTTTGCAAAGTGGTCGGCCATTACAATGTCTGCCATCAACCTGTCCAATCGCGCCCATGCAAATGCCCCAGGCTGAAAAGTCAATGGGTCCCAGGGCTTCCTGTTTGACCTACTATAGGCAGATTTGCATAGCCTGGTTCCCTTCCCTCAATTTGGTTTTAGATAACAAGGTGCAGTTTGAAAATATTACCCTCGAGGGAAAAGTAGTATTTTATTAGTATAAGAGCTTGTTTAAATTATATCCATAGATACTTGAATCCATAAAAGTAGAAGTAAACATACTTTTTAAACAAATCTGATCAACTTTTTAGCTTGATTATCTTAAGGGATCCACTTTATTTTATAAACGGGGAATCTCTTATTATGATCACACACAGCTACCAGATAATTAGGGATTTGAATGGAAGAGATACCACATGCTTAAGGCACAGGTGGTAATGCATAAGCACACAGGTGTGTGTAGGAATTAAAGCCTAGAAATGATTGCATCCAGCCAAAAGGGATGCATTACATAATTAAACCTGTGATGAGTATCACTGGAAACAAAAAGCTGACTCAAATGTATAATGTAAGGATTTGTAAACAACTTTTTATCTCTTCAATTTTAGATAAAAGATCTTGTTTTATAATTGAATCACTTGGATTGTAAGTACAGTGTATGTTTTACAGAAAAGCTGTTTTTATTAATGGCAACTTCTATAAGTGCATGTGTGTGTACCCTATTGTTAGCCCTCTATTATAATAGTCTATCCATGGACAATAGGCTGTTCTGGAGTGATGGTAATTACAAGTGACCAGGACAATATGGACGCGTATGGAGGAACTAATACAACGAGAAGACACAATTATACAAATAAAGCATTAAGCTCCCTTCTTCCTGCACTAGGGACGGTCTTGGCACATGGAGAATGCAAAATTCAAGTACAAAACAAATATAATCAGAAACTAAAACGATCCCGAAGTCGCTGGAAAAAGAAGAAAAACAAAACAAGTTATGCAAGATATTTTTTCCAACTCTTCCTCCAGAGAAAGCTGCTGAAAAACAGGCTTAGCTTGCTCCATATTGAGATATGGTTCATATGGATTATTTGAGAAATAACTCAAAAGGAAACTTTAGGAATAACTCAGCGAAGATAAATGCCTCAAAGCAATGCATTACACGAGCAATAAATTTCCACACGTAGTTTTAGTGCTACTGGATTTCTTTAACTTTGTTTGTGTAGGCGCGTTTTGTCACTGGATGATAAGAGAAGGTTTTTATCACAGGAAAACATCTGCAACAACACCAGCGGGGGCACTCCGCCGAACAGGTGTCACAACGCTGGAAGTGCTCTAACTTAATTTTTGCAAACCTATTCTTGTTGTTGTTGTCCAAATACACCAATTTCCTTCTTGTTTTAAATGAAAAAAAGAAGCAAGTAAAAGCACTGAAAAACAAAAGTCTAGCGCGGATGATAAGGAGAAGAGCGCGAGACCAGCCTGTAGTGGAGTGAAGGGTGAGCACTTCATTAACACTTTGTAAATCTGTAAATATAATTTCATACTGTAGTACCGAATGGTAAATTGCAATACATGCTTGTAAAATTATTTTTTGTAAAAATACAATACAAATACATTAAAACTAAAAATATATTTTGGTAACTAACATGTTTTCTAAAGTCTGTCAGTAAATAGTCAGACTTCAAGTGAACTATACAGCTTTGCAGACATGCGCAGAATAGCGCCGAGCTTAGGAGCGCCAAATTGACCGGGATGCTAAGGAGAGGGAGGAGCCCCACGCGAGTAGCAGTAGTTTAAATTAATGTCAGCCTGCTTGCTCACGGGGAGAACAAACACGGCGCGGATAGCGAAAGTACACGCTCGGCGCAACCTGCTGCAAGCCGCTGGCTATACCTTACCATGACTCGGCGGCCAAAAAACAGGTAAAAAAAAGCGGATATCCTATTCATGACTTTTAATTCAACATATATTCCTATGGTTTTCGTGCAAGTTTGTAGTTTTCCTTCCTTTATTGCCTATTATATATGTGAAAAAGCCGAGCGTTTAAAGCAGCATCATTTTCTGAAGGACGCATATGTATGTTTTTTTTATCAGCTTCGGGTGTTTTTTTTGTGTGTGAAGTTTGTATATGTGAGCCGCTGGGTTTTCTTGGCATTTATTGATGGTGAGCTTGTCGCGCTCGCGCCAATGACAGGTGGTGGTCATTTGGCATGTGCGCTCCATACTGCTGTCAGTGATACGCATACACACGCGCACGTTAACGCCACGCTGCGAGTAAAGACGGTGCGTGGACACCGGTGCAGCTGAAGCTGAGCGGTCACCTGTTGCTACACTTTCTTGAAGCAGCGTATTTAAACACTTTTTAACCACAAAGAAGGGTTTTTAGGGAAGTTCTTAATGGTCATTTTTTAAGGTACTTACGGTCTACTGACCAATGAACAGCGGCTTTTACAGCCTGTTACTTTCGTTTTTATGTTGTTAATTCTGTAGAGCAGATGGGGTATTTATTGAAGAGGGGGAATTTCTAACCGAGGCTTGATTAAGTTTTCATCCATGAAAGCGAGGAGCGCACCCTAGTATTTTGGAAACTGCGCTTTCAGTGCCTCCTCTTCACCTACTTGCGCTACGTTCTCCCCCTAAATGCCACACTTTCGGACCTTGAACTCACCATTTAACCTATTTATTAGTAATATGCTGTTTTCCTATCTACCTAACCAATAAACCTGCATAGAGCTGATTTATTGATTAGATTTTTCTACATATTTAATAGTTTTTTTATTTTTTTTTTTATTTTTCAGATCAGAACAGATTGCATCACCACTTAGTATATATTGTGTAAATATTAAACTACTATTTTCTTATACACATCAGTTAGTTTTTTATGTTAGTAGTTGTCAGCTTGTTATATTATTCAACTTTCTTTGCTAAAACTGATTTTTGTATTATATGTTTAGCTTTAAATTAAAGTCATAAAACATCATTCTTTGGGGTTAAAATTGTATACCAATGTTAATACTGTTCGTTATGCTGTCACACCTTTTACTTCATAAAAAAAAGAAGTGGAACAAGGAAGATAATGCACAATAAATACCTCAAGGATACATACATGCACATACACACGCACTGTGGGATGCCTGTTCACCTGTTGCTCTCTCCCGAGCACCCCTGACTTCCACGTTAACATTGTTTAACAATCTGATTGGTTAACCAGTTCCTTGTGTGTGAATTTGTGTATGTGCATGCGTTCAAGCCTGTGATGTACACTGCCACTGCAGGTCTGAACATGCCGAGGTCACAAAATGATGATCACATGTGCCAATCCCAGTATCTGTGGAAACCAAAAACACTGGAACCTGTTCATCCTTCTCCCTCCCTCCCTTCAACTTGCTGTTCTTCCCTTTTCTTTTTTTTTGAGTGTCTTGGCTCAAAGCCTGCACCCAAACCTTCAAGAATGACTGGTTCTCTGTTTTCTTTTTTACACCTGATGAGTACAGACTGGGTTATTTCCTTTTTTTTTTTAATTAACTTTCCAAGCAGATAATTAAAGAAAATCCTACTTGTCCCCCCCCCCCCCTTTTCTATGTCTTACAGCAATGTTTTTCACACTGAATAAACCGTCTTAAAAAAAAAATAATAATTTTCTGTGTTTGTGTTCAGTGTTTACAGTAGCGAGGAAGATGAGGAGGAGACAGATGTGTACGAACATGACTATGATGGGACTCTTGCCAAAGTAGGGAAACGTCATCTCGGAAAAACTCGCTGGACTCGAGAAGAGGTACGCCGAAAAATCCCAAAAGTTTTAAATCCATTCAATCAATTTCACCAATTGCCGCCTTATTGCATTGACAATCATTTATATATATTTTTTGTTTTATCCAGGATGAAAAGCTGAAAAAACTGGTCGAACTTCATGGATCCGAAGATTGGAAATTAATTGCGAGTCTTTTAACTGTAAGTTATAGACCGGGGGGCGTTGGGGATATATTAATTAGGGAACCTTCAGTAGAAATACCTGTTTCACAGTTATAATACAGAAACAAGTTTTAAACTAGAGGTAGAATAGTATCAATTATTTTTGTTGCTCTAATTCTAGGACACAGGCTTAAGCAGAGATATTAAAACAACTCTAAAAGTACTGACAGATTTTAAGTGGATATTGAGCTGCACATAATGCTCATTGTTTGCCAGTCATAGTTTGAAAACATCAATATGTTAATAGAATTGAGGGTGGTGCTCCTTTAGTCTCCACACCCAGACTGGCTGTGTTTTTGTTTTTTAATAATTGTTTTTCAAACAGTGGAGTAGGTCTTTTATCAAGGAAGAAGCACCACGGCTTGATTTAAATCTGTTTCGTTTATGTTCATCCAAAAAGAAAACTCCCTTCAAGCTGTTCTTTCCCTATTTGTCTGTTTAAAACAGCTTTAAATCATATTATGTCAACATTTGATTAATTTAGTCATCAAAACATCATATTTGTAGCAAAAGAATACTTGAGTCATTGCTTGTCTTGAATATTTTCCCTGACTTGGTCTACATGTGCAAGTTGTGAAAAAACATATTTCTCTTAAAACTCCTAGAATCGTACCGATGTGCAGTGCCAACACCGATGGCAGAAGGTTCTCAACCCAGAACTAATTAAAGGGCCCTGGACCAAAGAAGAGGACCAGAGGGTAAGAAAATCCAGTATTTTAAGGTGCACTACATAGCATAAAGGTCTCTGTTTCCCAAATGATGACCTTTAACATGGCCTGGAGTCTATTTGAAGTAACAGTTTTTACTCACAGGAAACAGGCTGTAAGAATCAAAAACAATTACTTTATGTTCCTGAGCGATTAAAGCAACCTCGCTGTAGCAATTTAGCCATCTGCTGTTGCACACTTTGCAGGTGCTGTTACACAAAATGTAACTTGGTTAATCTCAGTCAGTGGAGTATATGCATTGAGCTAATTCTAAGGAGTTGTACTTCCAATCGCATGCTGCCGCTGTAATGATTAGCAGAGTGGCCAAAGTTCCACTGGAAAATCCCTCACTGCTCACCAGCAGGTGTTCTCAGTCACCTCTGCAAGCTAAATGATAAAGAAAGAAATGATGCACACTTTCTAACGGGTACATTTTTTTGTGTTTGTTTGCTTTCCTCCTTTGCCCATCATATCTTTATGCACCTTTACTTCTCCCTTGTTCCCTTTGATTACTCCATTCTTCCCCTTTCCCCATGCCCACCCTTCACTATTGACTTCCTTTTCACATTGTTCCTCCTCCTGTTTCTGTCCTGTCCTCTTTTTTTTTCTTGCTCTCTCTCTCAAACACAAACTTGGCAGGTGATCGAGCTGGTCCAGAAGTATGGGGCCAAACGCTGGTCAGTGATCGCAAAGCACCTGAAGGGGCGCATCGGCAAGCAGTGCCGTGAGCGCTGGCACAACCACCTGAACCCAGAGGTCAAGAAGACTTCATGGACCGAGGAGGAGGACCGGATCATCTACCAGGCGCACGAGAAGCTGGGAAACCGCTGGGCAGAAATCGCCAAGCTGCTTCCTGGCAGGTGAGGCGGCTAATGAAGAAGGCTTTGGGGGAGTAGGAGGAAAAAGAGAAGCTGGATGAATCACTGGGCCTTTGCTGGTTCGCTGCGCAATGCTGCGGTTAGGAGGCCAGAATGGGGACAATGAAGCAGGGAAAGCAAAATGAGAAATGGACACTAAGTGTATGGCAGGTTGGTTTTTGATGAGAAATGTGTGGAGTAGAATATCAACAGATAGAGAGATAGCACTAAGATTATTATAATCGCTTTGTTCTGATAACCTTATCAACTACATGCATGGGTTTGTTTGTTTGACTGAGACTTTCTTTATCTGTGTCAGCCCGCATGTGTCTGTGTTGATAATGTTTTTCAAACACCGCTTTCGGACTGTGGTCTCGGTAGAGCAAGGGTGTGTTTTTTATAATAGAATTTATCTTATTTAATGCATGCTTTCATTGCTACCCTCAGGACTGACAACGCCATAAAGAACCACTGGAACTCCACCATGAGGCGAAAGGTTGAACAAGAGGGCTACCTTCAGAACTCGTCGAAAAGCAGCAACTCATCTCTGTCCATGAACCACAGCTTTATCAAGGCCAGTCACACGATGAACTATCCCCAACACTCACCGAGCCACGCACAGCTGCCTCCTGTGACCTACAACTACATATCTGAAACACACAGGGTGAGTGGGCATTACGCTGATATTTAAGATCAGATGATGACGTCCAGAAATAAAACCACTAATAATGTTTTTTTTCCTTGAATTAACAGCTGCCCTTCCCAATGGCTTTGCATTTAAACATCCTGAACATTCCACAGCCAGGGACCGCTGCTATCCAAGTAAGGACTTTAACCAGCTTATAACCAAAAACACAAAATCAATCTAGTAAATCAGCTTAAAGCAAAAACATGAAGTTAGTCACATTATTTTTCCATTAATTTGCCTCACTTTTGTTCGACATACTTGAGTAAATTAAGACATAATTGAGATTATATCCAGAAGTACAATAGATTAGATGGTCTTTTCGTTACAATACATGAAAGTAAATTCATGAAAGTGAAGATTTCCTACTTATTTACATTTACTGAATGATTACCACAACATACGCAATGTTTTCATTGTATCACTGCAGCTGTGCTGTTTGGGGAGGAAGAAAAAAACTTGCAGTCAATTAATTTCAGTAAAGTTCAGAAATAATCTACATTGCAATACAAATAAATAAAAGTTTATAAAAGTATTAGATTATAAATAAATCCCACTAAACCCAGAATTAATTAAAATTCAATCCAGGTAAACACAGTCCTAATTATACTACAGTAAAATTAGATGCTGTATTTTAAAACAACACAACATGGCTTTAATTTCTAATGTAAAACCTTTTTTTATAACAGGTTTTTCTGACTAAAACATTGAAAAAAATAAAGTTCAACTATCACCCTGCTGCTGTGTATGTTTGCAAATTAAAACGACTACAGCACTTCATACCTTTCCGGTGCAAGAATTTAAAAACAGCAGTGATTTATTATTAATATAGGTCATCAAAGTGTCCTGTTTATTATCAGTAAAATCTAGGAAGCATTCATCATTGAAACTGTTTAATAGAAATCCCTTTTTGTCCCACAGTGGTGGGGGGGTTCATAGCAATTTGCTAATATGCCTTTCAATGCTGTCCTTCCAGAGACACTATGGTGACGAAGATCCTGAGAAAGAGCAGAAAGTGAAAGAGATCGAACGGCTGCTCATGGCGACAGAGAATGAACTGAAAATTAAGCCTTCGCTATCAGTAAGTAAAGACGTCTGGGAGTGAAATTGTGACAGCATGATTTATGCGTGTGTATTTCTGACCCCGGCTTTGAGGACAGTGGTCGGATGTGTGTATTTACGTGAATAAGGAGGAGGAAACATCTGGGGGGGGTCTGTTTCTGCAGAAGTGATGAAACAGGGCCTTATCACCATTTCTCTAATGTGTGTGTGTGTGCGTGACCCCTTGTGCAACTTTCTTCTGTTCAACACTTCTGTTGCTATTTAACTTAAAGTTCCCGTTCTTCTTCTCTTTGTTATGTGTTAAAGCATTCACACCAGTTCCATTTCTTCAATTTCCATGCATTTCTTCCCCTCATCATCACATTTTTTTCTCCAGATGAACTTGAACTTTCCAGCTTGGACCACCCAGAGCTCTGTGATCAGCAGATCAGATGATGCGGCTATGACTTTGTCCCACCTCCACGCGGCCGCCCCAGCGCTGCCTCTTGACCAGAGCTGCCTACCCGAAGAAAGCGCCTCTTCAACACGGGCCAGCAGCACCAGTAGCAGCCATCACAGCAGCCCCACAATCGTAAACGCATTCCCGGACTTCATGGAATCTGTCATCGATTCTGTAAGTTTGCATTGCATTGCAAGAAACATGCATATTCCTACAAAGATCAATGTCCTTATAAACTTCTTAGGAATGAAATAAACTGTGAAGATTTTTTTGTAAGTTTTGGGTCTCGACCCACATTTTACTGTTTTCAGAGCCCCCCTTTAGAGGGTGAGGCTGTTACCAGTCGATTGGAAGGGAGTGCTCTAAAAACAGGCAGGGTCATCTGCTCAACTCCAAAGTCCTCACCAATCAGAAATCTACCCTTTTCTCCCTCGCAGGTAGATAAAACAGCTGAAAGTGATAAGAATCCGTCCAATAAACCAACCTTTCTTCTCAAAACGCCAAAACAAATCATTTAGAGCCTGATCCATCCTAAGTAGTTGCACCAGTTTTTTTTTTCTTTCCTTAACTCTCTCTTTTTTTTTTAGATTATGATATTAAAAATTCCTATAAGCCTGAAGCAAAAATGTTGAACCACCTTGATTAACTTGTTTCCTCTCATCTGTTTCACAGTTTCTCAGCCAGTCGATGTGTCCAGAACAGTCGGATGACAGTCTAAGGATGAGCATGCCTGTGGACACAAAGCCTCTTATTGACCACTCCATCAAGCCACACAAAGAGACTGAACTGTAAGTTAGGTCAACTTTTATTATTTTAGAATGGAAATTTGATGAGGAGTATCTTTTTTAACAATGTCGTCTTCCTTCTTAGATTCCGAACTCCCAACATCCGTCGATCAATCCTGGAGTCGAGCCCTCGTACGCCCACTCCATTCAGATCAACTTTGGGCCTACATGGATCTATCAAACTACATGTGAGGAAAATTAAAAAACAAAAAAACGTGCCAGCGTCCAAAATGTGTTAACATCCCCTGCATAAGCTGTTTTGAACTGAAAGCTGTATTTACATGTTGCTGTTCTTATTCCAGAGCACAACTCTGGAGCAGCAGATGGTTGAGTCTATTAAACAGGAGCCGATGGAGTGTGCCATTGACCAGCCTCCTCTAAAGAAAATTAAGCAAGAGGTACTTTCTAACACATCATAATCATGAACACACCTGCAACATTAAGGAAAAAAAAACTTGTTACTGTCGTTTTGCAAATGATTGTTTAAAGGATAATTGTAATTATTTGTACCTTTGCAAACATTCTTGACTGACATTTTTTGGTTACGTCTACTTGTGGTTGTTATGTGCAATGTATGACATGGATATGTTTCGCTTTTAAGGTGGAGTCCCCGTGTGAGAGGAGCCCCTGCATGCAGTGGGAGGGTCAAGACCTCAACACTCAGCTCTTCTCTCCCAACGCCTCTGCACAGGAAGTACCTCTAAGTCCACATGTGAGTTTATGAAACTCAAACATTGCAGCTTTGATTACTGGAATATACTTTTTTCTGAACTCAGGAAAGATTTTTAACTAATTGTTCTTGTGTTTTATTTTACTTTACTCAGGATGTTCTTACCAGCTCATTACTAAGTGAGGACGGACACAAACCCTACCACCTCTCTCGCAGAGGCATGGACAGCCCACTACAGGTATGTAAACGATGATCAAGCTACCCTAGTATAGAAATTACACTTTGTTTAATGGTTTAGAGATATTTTTTTTTTTAAACAAAACTGTTTATGAGTGCAAGCATGTTTCAATACATACTGGATAAAATAAGTCCACACTAGTTGAAATTGAAATAAACAGGTTATAGTTTCTCCCATTTATTAAATTAATTAAAGCTTGGAACTGCCTCAGATACTGAAGTCTATAAACAAACCAACAGACGGCATGTTATAGAATTATTATAAGCGCGTTGAAAATGAACATATAGGGTTAATCTTGTAATTCTGAGTTTGATAAAGAACCACTAGAATTGATAAAGAAATATCAGGACCCTGTTTTTCTTTTGTGTGTTAGTGTTTAGAATAAAAACTGGTGAGGGTTCGATGGAGAAAACCATTGCTTCTCCAAAATGTATTTGTTTTGACTTCCTCTATGCAACGATTATGCCAGTGTGATTTATTGTTGACGAATTAGGTTGTATATATTTTTCTTATCTGTTTTATCATAACAGACAGAGGAATGTCTGTGAACAAGTTATTCTAACTTAAAGGCTGCGGTGTACATCACATTTTATCCTTGCATTATAAACAATTTATGTACAATAATATGTGTGTGGAAAAACTGACTTAAAATTTATATCTTATACATTAAAACTATACATTTTTCCTTTTTTTCAGCAGCAGCAGCTCAGTTCTTGGGAACCAGCAACCTGCGGAAAGACAGAGGAGCACATTCTGGCCTCTGAGCAGAACCACAAGTACATCAACACTTACCCCACGAGGACACTGGTGATGTAGACCATAGAGAAAGGGACAAAACAAACACAAACAGGGGGAATAGAAAGAAAATGCTGATCTGGAAAAGTCAACACTTCCTGCGCTGGACTCAGCTTCGCAGGTTTTTTAAAATATTTGTTGTGGTACAACAGTTGGGAGAGGCTTCTACGCCGCTGGTGTTTTTACACTCAAACTTGTTGGAATTCAACCAACCAAAGACTAAACTTTTTTTTTTTTAATGTTTGTAGTATGACCTGAGTTTTTTTGTTTTTTTTTTTATTGTCCCTTCTTTCTTTTCTTTTTAAAAAAAATCACTTGTATTATAAATGGGAAAAGGTGACTATGTTTGCATTGGGCTGTATTATTGGTTCTTAATTTTGATATTAATATAAAGAACAAGTTAATTTATTTGTTTGTTTGTTCCTGTTTGTTTTTTTTATATTTGTTCTGGATTATGACTTTGTAATTGTTTAATAATCCACCAATTGAGCAGTGTTGTAATTTTAAGTATTTAAGCCCTGTTAGCATTATCATATATTATCCAAAGGCATGATAAAGATTTCTAAACTGACCTCTGAATTTTACTCATGGAACTGTTTCACTTTTTCTCTAAAGGGTGCATGAGTCTACAAAGGATTTCAAGTGTTTGGTCATATAACCCCCAAGAACTGTTACACGTGTTCTTTTATTATGGTTCAAATCTGGCCAACATTAGTATTACTTGTTAACCATGATGTGATCTTTATTACACCAAAAAATCTGTTTTCATTTCAAATTTTAATGCATTTCTGGCTTTACATTGGGACACGTGTGAACCGATGAATATGTTATGGAAAGGGACAAAGAGTGACTACACTATCCATTTCAAAATCTGAAATGAGCTTCACCGAGTAAGAGTAAGAACCAAGCTGCTCTTGAACTTTTGTAAAACGGAAGAATTAAACACTGATGTTTCTTTTTTATATCCTACTACATACAAAAGCCCTCTAGAAACCTTTCTACCAGTTAAAAAACAAAACTTCTAATTATTCTGTAATGTTTTTTTTTGTAAAGTGTACTTCATCAGCATTTTGTTTTCGTACAAAGATTTAAGTAGCCCTTGTCAAACACTTAACAGACGCTTTTTTTATTTTGTACTCTTATGCCTTTTTTGATACTAGCTTTGGACTTTTTTATGAAAACATTTATACATGCCAAGTTTTCACTTTTTTATACTTTTGTATACTGCCAAGAAAATAAAGTGTGCTGTTTTTATGAAACCTTTGTGTTATTGAGCATTATTTCAGGTAAAGTTTTAAAATGATAAAATAAATCTTAAACAATAACAATAAATGTGATTTCCATCTTTAAGTTATATGTTGTAGAAGTTTATAATTGACTAAAGTCTTTTCTCTGTAACAAATGAATAATTCCCTATCTGGTGTTTCCAAAGTGCAAGCTATCTAGTATTCAAATTCCTGCCAGCTTTGTAGTATTCAAATCCTTTTTCCACTCCTCTTACTCTCATGTGGCCTTGTTGATACAAAGGTTTGTTGTCATAAAACTGTGTAGTGCTTATCATAAAATTCTCCTTCCTTCTGCTGCTCACTAAAAGGTTGGACAGTTTATCAGGTAGTGAAGAAAATACGCAAATTTTCTCAACTGTTGCCTCTTTTTTTTTTTAAATAAGGGTAAGGGGACACCGCTTGTATGCAAAAGGTAATGTCTAGTATTTTTAACTCCATCGAATACAATCCACTAACACGTGGAAAGGCCATCATAAGAAATATGAAAATGTATAAAACACCAACCTACAAGCTCCACATTCAGTCTCTTGAGGTGACTGCTTTTCCTGTGAGGGCTAGCAACCTAAGGGGCCCTGACTCAGTCCAGTAGCTATATTTACACCCCATCCCCTCTGCACCCCCTCCAGCCATCTGCATCCCCACCTCACCCTGAACCACCGCACTTGCCCTCAAATATAGATTCCTATCTTGAGTTGAACTCTCAGAGGGAAACATAAACAGAAATGACATTCATTCATCGAGACAGACACACTAGGGCTGTCATATTTAAGGCAGGGATGAGAAAAAATAGTTTTATGGTGGGTGTAATAATGCTTATTGACATATGATCCAACTTATCTGTTCATCTGAACAGAACTTACAGTAGCAACAGTGTACATATACAGCAAGAAGACAATACGAGGCAAAAGTCTTGTTCACCTTTAACTTTTCCAAATTCTGTCAAGTAATATCAAATTTGATATGTAAAGAAAGATAAAATATGTAGATTTTAATAAATGAACAAGTGTACTAAAATAATCCACAAATTGTATAACAGGTGCTTTTGTATATTTGTGCAGAAGCAGAACATCATTAGAATACATAAAGGGATATTTAAGTTTGAAGAACATAAGGAATGTAAGCAGTGATTCCTGAAAACTCTTGCAGATGCTGTAAGGAATGTTTTACGTTAACGTCTCCTATGTGAGCTTAGGATGCAGCAGCTTATCACAAACAAAGCTCTCCAGCTCCATAATAGTGTCATGAATATATTAGTTTATTATTTTGTCAAAGTTTTCCTTCCACCCACCATCTGCACTATAACAAAGCTGGCTTTCCTGATGAGGTTGTCCTGATGGTTATTGATAAGCTTGTATCTCCAGGAGGGTTCCCTGGATTCCAAAACACCTTAGTCACTTCAGTAGGTAGGATCTTCTCAAGAGATCATCTCATTCTTCATTCCTTTAAGTCTCATGCACGTCAACACCTATAAGAACTATAAGCTTAAATCACAGCTGCAGGATTTTTTTTTTTCAGTAGAAATCTTGTCCAATCATCTTAGCAAAAATAATAAGTTTACATGGAGATCTTTTAAACATACATTTATTGAACCTTGCTAGAATTTCTAAACTATTCTTGGACTCTTATTGGACAATTTAATCAAAGACTGTATATTCTTAGCCTTTTTCTGTAGCTCTTGCTGAATGTTTACAGTTGTTTTCTTTATGCAGGATAACCATCTAGCAAGTTTTCTTCCAGGATTGACATGCTTTAAACTCTGTCTTTCCTGTCTATTATGGCAAAAAAGAACCTCCATAGTGTGATGGTCCTACCATCATGCTTTACCACGGGGCTGCTGTGTTCAGGCTGGTAGTTCTCCACCACACAATGTTTTGCGTATAGACCACAATCATCAAATTACTTTTAGCCAACCAAACTTCTTATTGCTTTGTTTTAAGGGTTTTACTCCTCAGTTCTGCTGTACTTTGTCCTGATCTATCAAATAAGTCCAACACCATATCTGTGGTTGAATTAAACCAAAATGTGTGTAAGTTTTTAAAAGGCACTGCAGTTTAAATTGGGTGGGTTTGCCTTAATTTGATAGCTCTGAAATTTCCTGTCAGTGAATGTGGTTTCGTGTCTTTGTGTGTGTGTGTGTTTCTCTATCTGTGTATGTGTGTGTTGTAGTAAGAGGAAAGAGCAAGAAGCAGACTTTCACATTGGGAATTTCACCATCTTCTGCTACCCAAAGAAAAAAAAAGACCCCAAACCTCATGAGATTCATAAACACCTGCTTCCACTCTGAGATGGCAGCTGCCTCTGTGTGAATGTGTGTGGTTAATTGACGGAAAAAAAACAAAAAAAAACCAATATAAACTCATAATATATTACGTACCTTAATGCATGGGGGATGTTTTTCAGAGCTTATTATTAACTGAAAAGATTTAACATCATAAATGCTTAATATGTTTCATATTGTTAGTGTTTCTTAAACAAACAGCAGTGTATAGATGTCAGCTTTAGGTTAGAATGATAAGGAGTATCACTCAGAACATAGTTAAAGGGCATTAGTGCTGTTTACACATTTCAGTTACTCAGGTGTTTCTCAATGAAATGAGCTCAAGCCAAGCAGAAGTTAACTTTCACTACTATTGCTATTTATTCCATCCTCCTTTCCCTTTTCAAATCAAAAACGCCTGTTGCAAGAAGATTGGCCCATAAGTTCAGTTTGTGTGTCACAATAGATTTATAGTCGGATGTTGCAGAAATGGCGGGCTTCGGAGCACAAAAACACACTCCCTCACTGCCACAAATTCACAAGCTAGGCCTGGGTGCCCCCTCCCTGAGTCTGCAAAGCCAACTCTGGGTCAATTTCTTCATCCCCTGGCTGATGATGTGGTTGCAGATATTTAGGCGAGGGCAGCCGCTCCCTGCTGGCAGCGGTCAGGTAGGAGGGCCGGGCCTGGCTGGGTGAGCCTGATAACTGTATGCTCCCTTCCATGCTAAAGAGATGGGGAGAAAAACCAAGAGGTCAATGGACAAAAATTGATGAAAGTCCCAAAAGAAAAAGGGATGATCTGTTAGCCTTTCTGTACCTCTTTTTAGAGATATATTTGAAAAATGTATGCTTTACAGCAGATTTTTAATTAAAGTTTGATTCAAACTTAGGCAAACTTTTCGCATGAATGTACATAAATCATCTAAACCTCTTATTGTGGTGCCTTTTGATAGTCTTAAAATTAAAATTGTTTACAAGGTTTACTCTTTAGACTCCTGTCTATAATCAGTAACTATAGAATAAGAACAATACAAATTATGAATTCTTTTCGTAATTTCAATCAAACCATGTTTCTAAATTTAACATTTACCTTTGTAAGTTTTTAGTTGTATGTCCTTCATTAGAAGAGCAACACAGATCTGAATTGATCACCCACAAAAATAATTCATAAAGTTGTATAAGTACAGATTAGAATGCCTTGTGGTCATATAAAGTGGATTCCAATGAAACAACAAAAAATAACATTCCTTAATATGTAAAACTGCTAAATATATACATTTTTGCATAATTTTTTTCTGTAATGCTCATAGAATGACAACTATGATTTCTATAAGCCATAAAAGAGGCTCAAACTAGAAGTAACTGGACTTTTTCTGCAAACATTTCAACATGTTTTGTTAATTCAGGCAACTTGCAGAGGAGCTATTTATACAAGGTTTAAATATCTCTGTTCGTGGTTGTGTAAAAATTTAGAGATATTTACCGTCTCTTGCGTAGAAAAATTGCAAGCCCATTGTAAAGCACTGTTATGTCTAAAAGAGACGTCACTGCAATTAATGTCACAATAAAACTATAATTGTAACTGCAGCTTGATGCCAAATATCAGTTATGACACAATACCTGAGATGCTCAAGTTGGAGAAAACTCAGAAAGGGTTAGGGTTAATGCATAACATTTTCCTAAACTTTCAAATAATTAAACAAAGACATTTGAGCCACTGTTACAATACTTGTAATACAGTTAGTGAGATTCATAAAGGAGAACAGAAACCTAAAGCAGTTAGATTACTTTATTCAATTTAAAAATGCTGGCAGCTGGTCAAACATGAACTATGTTTAGTCAATTTTGTCTGGAATTATTATCTTCTTATTGTAATGTTTTTTAAAACATTAAAGAATTTTTTTCACAATTTAAAAATGGTTTTAGTGCATTTTTAGATTGCTAGTTATTTTCTTGCTGTTTCTAGGAAAATCTAGATCTAATAGATCTTTGTCTATCTAGAAGCACATCTTTTGTGCTTCTGATGGAAGTGATTTTGAAGATAAGATAATTGTTACCATGTAAAGGTCTGAAAGTAAAAAATAAAAACACTATTAAATCTATTTGAAGAGTGCAGGGAGGACGAAGTGTATTTCTGCTGGACCCAGTTGAAATCTGCACTGCGGTATTTTGTTTGACTACAATTTAACATTTTTTAAAACAAGTCATCAAGAGTTGTAATATTCTAGATGAGAGGAAATAAAAGCATGAATCACAAACAGTTTGTAACCAAAAGTCTAGAATGGCTTCCAGGAAAAAAATGACTGGTTGAACCAAACACCACAACAGAGTCACAACAAAAAGGACAGTTTTGCTTTTGGGCAATGATCAGAATCTGTCTTTTTAGAATTTAACAAAAGAAAGTTTTCAATGATCCAGTCTTACACTTGATACGCAGTCCATTAACTCTGACAGTTTACATGAAAAGAACAGTTAAATATCATCAGCATAAAGATGATAGGACACATTTTTATAACGGCCTGTGAGTTCGTAATGAAGGCTGAAGCACAATAAAAACAAAATGCCCTATAACAGAGCCCTGGGGACCACCACTAAAGGAGAGGCTTCAGAAAAACTGTTATATGTAAACACAGTTAATGTTATATTGGTAAAGTATAAAGTCTTAGGGAATGTCCTAGAAATGTCAAATTCAGCCTTTAATACCTGTAGAAATATTTTTATGAAATGCTGCAGACAAATACTACAAGATCAAAATTCTATTTTGATCTCAAAATTAAATACTGTTACTATAAGCAGGGCATTCTCAATTGAGTGCATTTCAAATTTCAATAGTGCTGGTTGTAAGGAGGGAGGTAGGAAAATGAGCCTGCATGCTTCCTAACATAGTCCCATTAGCGTAGGGAGCTTGCAAGGTCCTTCACTGATGCTGTGGATCTCTAACAGGGTTCCCTGAGATTAGGTGTCTCTCCTTCCGCGACTGAATCGAATGGCTGAATTACCTCCTCAATGTGCACTGAAGTTCTACAGAGTTCTGCTAATAACCTGATTATTTAGCTCAGGTGTGTTGAAGCAGAGACATTAAGAAGGTTCAGGACATCAGACCTTAATGTCTGGGGTTGAAAAACCCTGATCTCTAAGGAATCCCATAATGTTTTGTGTGACATGATGCATAAGCACAGCTCAGTTCATGAAATTGAACAGAAAGTCCAAACAGGAGACAACATGCACCAGTACTATTATCACTGACATTATTGCTTCACATGTAGCTTGTTTGACACTTAAACAGGTGGGTAGAGAAGCCACAAAAATGTACTCAAGTAAGAGTAGCATGACTTTATCATATTTTAACTTAGGTAAAGTTAAAAAGTAACCATCCAAGAAATTATTTAAGTAAAATCAAGAAAGTATTTGATTAAAAAAAACTACTCAAATACTGAGCAACTCATTATAAAGTCTAATATTTAAAATCTTGCAATAAAGATGAACCAAAATGTAAATTTACTTCTTTGATAACATAATAAAAACAAACAGATAATCTAATAGACAAATAATAATTTCCAGCAGAAGAAACTCTTTTCCAAACTAGTTTTCCTTTCAACAGAATCCATTACCACCAGTGACAATGTTTGCACTTTGATAAATGTATTAGTTGGTTCAAAAAGTTATGCACAAATATGGAAAGTCATTTTGACATAAACATTAACTGTGGGTCTTTTGTCTGGATCACTTTTTTTTAAAACAAGCTTGTTCATTCATTGTAATCAGATTACTCACAGTAGATTGACAAACCAAACATTTTTTCAAGAGTGTAAATTTATTATAAATAAATTACTTAAGTAAAAAGTATGATATAGTAAAACTATTCTTTAAGCATGTTTTTGTGAAAATGTTACTCTTGTAACCATAACTTAGTAAATATGACTAGTTACCCAGTTCTGGACGTATGCAAATATAAGCACCTTCACATGTTTTGCAACTATTTGCAGCATTTGTGTAACTTGAAGGCTGTAGTTCCAGATGTGATTAGCATCATTCATGTGCATTTCCCTCATCATAATATATGAGTTAAAGGCTGTCTGGAATGGGCATAGCAGCTTGGAGTTCCTTTCTACACATGATAGAGTTTTTACTATTGACCCCATGAAAGGTGAAGGACCAGGAGCTATAATAGACTTCAAATGCAGCCCCAGAATCCATCCTGAGTGGGTTATTCAGCTATTTGATCAAGTGTGTGGAAGCAGTGACACACTTAAAATGGGCAGGACACTGAAATCGAGGAACCCTGCTCTAGATTATTTTGCTTTCTTCCTACTGAAGGGGAGTTTTCTATTTAATTTTTTACTGCAAGTATACTTAAGATAAGGGAAGTTGAAAAGCTAAGGATTTTATTCAAGCAGTTGTCCACAGTGAAAACAGGCAGTTTCTGGACTAAGGTATTTTTGCAAAGTCCGTCGTTGATGTAATCATCTAAGTGTTCATAAAATGAAAACATTCATATTACTTGTCTTATTAAACTGAGATTAGAATTGGATTAGTTGCAATTAGGATCAGATTAAAATGAATGTACTGTACTGATTCTGAATCTGTTTATTTAACTGACATGAATTGTAAATTGTCTTAGTAGGAGTGAATTTTTTGCACAACATGCACAAGCTTTTCTTTCAATGTTTAATACCTTCTTTAAAAAGTGCAAAGTTCTAGCAAAGCCAATTTGCTGTAGCTACTCCACGGCCTGTGCACAAGCTGGGGTTGAGCTCAACTAACACTCCGCAAAACTTCTAAAAAAATAAAGCAAAATAATAAAACATGGTTAATACAAAACTGAAATAAAAGACACCTTTAAAGATTTATCTGCTTGATTTTTTTTATTGTTAAATGAATTTTTTACTTTTATCCATTTCAGACATTTTACTATGTCCTGATTTGTTTAATCAGAAAAAACTTGCATTCAATCTGGAAAAATCAAATACTAAAAAAACATCATCCTGTCTTTTAAAATCCTCCAAACTTTGCTATACATACATACATACATACGTATATATATATAGATAGATATAGATATATATGTATACACATATGTGCATGCATTGTACACATGTACATGATAGATATTTAGGTTTTAATTAGAATGCTGTGATGCAAATGTTATAATATTCTACACATTTAATCAAACAAAGATCCCTAAAGATAATGAAGATTATCCGTCTATAAATGTTTTTAATTACAGTTTTGTCCTCATATAGCATTTTATTTAGAACCATTTTGTTCTGGTAAAACTCTGCCCTGCGCAGTCATACTACATGACAATACTGACACTGATCGTCCAGATCCTGTATATTTACTGAAACAATAGAAGGTCATATGAATTCTGTCTATCAGAACTCTGCATACAATACTGGTGGTTTTCAGTTATTCAATAGCGGACAGAGGTAACAGTGCAACTTAAAATGTCTCTGACTGGCTGCAGCAGTAATAGACACAAAATAAATACCATAATTAACTGTACTGACTGCCTTCAAACATTAGAATGCAATTATATATATATGTACTCTCACATGCAGAAAACCCACTTAATTAAGCAGATATGTTCTCCCACATGAACCGGGAGGGTCTGAGAGAAGAGATATAGAAGGTTAAGATGGGTAAATGTACACATACACACATAAAACACACACACACACACACACAGAGGAGAGAACACAAACACAATCATTCAAACACATACACACAGTCAGATCATGAGTGAGTGGTGCTGAGGAGATTAGACTGATGAGCAACAGTTTGGTCCTCACAGATTTGGCTGCCATTCGTTTTGGCCGTTTCTTGTTATTTAAGGGACAGAAAAAATGGATAGATCAATGTGCCTGCTGCAGATAACTGAAAACAATAACTGTAAACATCTAAGAAAGTGGGTCAGGACTGTCCAAGTAGTGACAATGGTGTCAAGAGCAAAGGAGAAATGTTAGGCCTGATGAAAAAGATGGAAAGGTGCTGACAGTTAAAGTTTAAGAAATAAACAGCTGTAAAGCATATAGGAAAATTAAATAAAAATAGATAGTCTTGACTTTGGTGGCAGCAAAACAATGATATACAGGTTTCAGGCTACATTTTTCTTGATATTAGCATATGGTCCCTATGCTAAATCAGCTAATGATAGGAAGCATCCAGTTTCCTATTTCTATCTCCAGCCTTCCTGCCAGCACTATTCAGATGCCAGCACCTATCATGGCGGCTGCTATGAGGTACGATCACTATCAAAATAAATTTGTACATAAAAGAACAGTTGTGTACAAATTAGTGAGAAGTTATGCATAACAAAATTAACTTTGGCTTAAGTGTCCAATTTCATTGGCCTGATATGGAATCAACCTGAATCTGAATAAGGAAACTATCCAGAGTCCTGAGAAATCCTTGCAGCTGTTTTCAGTTAATTGTGTGGTCAAGGTGAGAGACCAAGAGTTTCCAAGATTCAACCTTTTTACAATATTCCAATTTTCTAAGACACAAAAACTAGGGTTATTATAATCTGTAAGTCATAATCATCAACATTAAAAGTACTAAAGCCTTAAAATATTTCACCCCATCTATAATCAATATAAGCCACACCCGATGCAATATATTGAGTCCTTTATGCCTTTAGCATTCAACCTTGGTCCTCATGTTTTAGGTTTTTCCCTGCATTCTCACACCATGCTTAAATAAATGAGTGATCAACAGTCCTCTGTAACCTTAGATGGTTTTTGCAGTGAATATGCAACAATTTGACTCAGATATGCTGGAGGAAAGGCACATTTTAAACATTTAAAACAGTAGGGTTTGTTCCCGCCCTAAAAATCTCTCCTGTTGCCTTGCACTTGGCCACATAAGGTTTAGGATTTATGGACGACTGAGGAAACAAACCAGACCCACAAAGTTCTCCAATCACATAACCATTAGCAGGGATGCATAACAAAAATGCCAATTAAAAAAAAAAATGCAAATGAAATGCTAAAGACTGGCAAAGAATCAAATGTGAGGCTTTCAGGAACCCGTTCTCCCACAGCGCTTTTATAGTACATCACAACTTACCTGAAGTTCCTGGAAGTAGAAGATGTCCAATATATGAGACACAGTGAGAAAGACTGAAACCCAGCCACCACCATAAATGAGGTTTAACATTTATACTGACCAAAAAAAGCATGAGACAATATTTTAATGGTTTTATGAATAGATGAGGACTGGATCAGTAGCAGGTGCCATACGGTAGTTTCACTTTATATCTACGGTAAGTGACTGGAGGTTGAGTTAGGTCCTAATATAACTGACGAAATGCTAGTTGGAACTTGGGAACGGGTTAAATAAAAATGCATGGAACAATTTTCATATTCATTCTTCTCCAGTCCCTATAATACAATACAACTTATTTGCATTTATTAGATCCTAACAAATAGTAGGTTGTATACAGAGGCATGGCGCTTTACAATGACGAAGAATGAAAAGAAAAAAGTTTGATCTGTGTTTTTCCAAGGTAATAGATGTATAATTATCCAAAAAGAAAAAAAAATTCAAACCTCTTGTATATCCTTCTGGTTGTCATAACTAATATGCATCGATATAGTTATTATTATGTAGAGCGTGATGTCTATGCTCTTCGCTCCCACTGTCGTGAGCTAAAAGGGTTTTTATGAAGAACCACAAACAGAATTGAACACACATCCTCACAGCCCTCTGGTGTTGAATGTGCGGTCAAGTTTCTCAGCTAGGTTTCTGTTTTTCCCAGTACCACCCATAAAAAACTTAACATACATGCACACTTGTGGCAGAGACTTCCCCCTAGACCTCATTCTGTCTGCTTTCATACTGGTTAAGTCAAGGTTCTCTTCATTTGCACTCATGAAAAGGAGACAGAGAAACTTGTATTTTTTTATTAAACTTTGGGAAGTTCTCAATAGAAAGTACAAAAAACCCCAGAAATTCTCACAGTCTAGTGGAAGGTCACTCTATAAAGGTGTAAGTGTTTGTACTGAGATGCAGTTGCAGGGGTTAATCTACAATACTGTACGTTTGTTTGGGGTATAGAGTGGAGGAGAACCATCATGAGGTGTAATTTGGGTTTTTTTTCTTGAACAGACTCAAAAGTACCCACACATTTATTTTGCACAAAATGACATGTTTTCCCGCTCAGACATGGACCAGCTTCCCCATTCACCTAGGTAAATAGAGCAGAAGGAAAAGCCTTTCAATGCAATCCAACACAAACTCACACACAAACACACAGTCAAGCAAACCCCACCCCTCTGACCACCACTTCCCAACTCTGCAACAACACACACTTAAATTCTTCATCAATTTTACATCCAAAAACACACATCTACTAAAACACACCCTCTTTTTCTCCTCTTTCCTCTCCTCTGTCCACTTTATTGTAGCCTCTAAGTGATCCTGACATGTCAATTCAGAGGACACGATCATGCCTGATTGCCTCAATTTACAAGACTGGCTCCCCCATCCTTCATTGAATCTGCTCTCTACCCTCCTCATCACTAACCCCACCCCCTCTGCCCCTGGAGGTAATGGAGTGAAAGTTGTGTGTTTGTCCATGTCACTGGGCAGGAGCGGGCATAATTGTGCCATTGAGATAACAATAGGCAGACCTAAGGCTTGTTTGTGGGGCACAGTCCAAAACACAGCCAGGCTGGAAAAGCAGACGTACGCCTACGAGTATGCCAGGAGGCACGCACGCTTACCCTTTGTGTGCAAAGACACCTGTTATGAAACAAACATGAATGGGGCATTGCTGCCACCTCTGACATCATCCTCAGTTTAAAGTTTGACAGCTGAAGCAGGCAAATGTTCTACTGTGGGGTCAAGTCTGTATATGTTTGCGCCATACAACTGTCAGAGAAGACATATGGCAAGGAAGGAAAGCTTATGATGGACAAAAACAAAACAAAAAACAACTTTACAGCTGCTGATGGCTGGAGGAAGACTCTGCAATACATTCTCTGTAAAAACAATCCAACAGTCTGATAAATAATGTTTTCTTTCTGGTCAGTGAGATGTCAGAAACTTATCCCACCAACTTCAATGTATTCCACATGTCCAGGAGCATCTGCAAATGTCTTGTCTATCACTTCAGACAGCAAAACATACAATTAAATAGATTCATTATAGACAGAGTGAAGTAATTTCAGCCTTTTTAAATGTTTTTCTCCAGCAGAAAGTAAATCTGATATCAATGAATAAAAACTTCTAGCCAACCAAGTTACTCTGGAGGAGTAGAGGAAACTAATTGAAGAATTTTTGTGAACTATCAGCAGCCAGGTATCGTTTAGACAGATAATACAAATCTCTCTTAACTTCAGTCAGATGCCTAAATCCCAGACATATACATAAGTCTTTTTGTTTCTTCCATTTTAATATTCAATTTTCCTCTTAGGATCTTGACAGTCTTGTTTACAGTCCTGCTCATCATTATTGGCACCCCTTCATGTTTTGCATAGCTGAGTGAATATCTTCAGAAGGAAATTCATCAAGTGAAACAACATT
>JAUZNJ010035622.1:0-12180 GCA_034780135.1 Jordanella pulchra
ACAAGACACACCTGGGAGCAACAAGGGGACACAGGGAGCACAGAGAACAGAAACCTCAAAAATAACACAAAGACAGACGGATCATGACAGCGTTATCAATGAAAATTACCAGCTCAAGATTAAAAGTCTTCATGTAGTGTCTGTTTGTGTAGAGATGGCCTTATATTGCTTCAATACTGTATATGCTGTACATTCAATGCTTTGGAAAATAGTCACAGAAACCCCCTGAAATCTGATTGCCACTCATGTGCCCCAACAGATGATGGACATGCCACAGCATCAGGTGACAGTCGTTAGCGCTATGCAACAAGGGTTGGAATCCACCCAACTAGAAAAACTTTACTGTTGATATATGCAAATCACAGCAAAGCAGTATTATCAATAATAAACTAAGAATAAAAGTCATCAAACATAAAATCGGGAAAGAAAAAGGTGGTTTAAGAGGATTAAAAACATCACACTCAATGACACCTGGAGGAAGGAGAAGAAAGATTCATAACCACACAGGATTGTGGCCAAATTAAACCCCAGCCCACCTCTACACTTTGAGTGGTTATTGGAATTTAGCTCTGAAACACCAAGATTATTCTCCCACTTTAAAGGACTACCCAAAGCCCTACCAACAACCCTGTAGACCTCAACCATCTGAACCCCTGCACTAAAGATCACCCTGGAAGATGTAAATACGGCCTTCCAGTATCAGAACATCAGGAAATCTCCAGGACCTGATGGTAAATCCCTTGTTCTGTCTGAAAACATTCGCTGAACAATAGGCAATCTTTCCTAAGATGTTGAACAGTTTGCCCGAGCTCCTGCTCCTGTCCCCTCTGTAAGGAAACCATGATACGATTAAATGGCTACAGACAACTTGAACATGTGGTCATAATATCCTTTGAGCAGATCTAAGGGTCTTAAGCCATCACTGGTCCCCTGTTGGAGGGACTTTGGACAATACCTGGGAGAATCCTTGACCCTGTGACATTAGCTGGGATCCTGTCTGTGGACTTCAGCGTGGCATTTCTAAGCCATAAATCCAGACAATCACCCAGGTTCCTGCCTTCACCTCTCAGTGGATGAACTCCCTCCCTCCTGATTGGCAGAGCCAGGTGAGGTTGGTGAACAACTTATCCCACCAAAGACCCATCAGCGCCGGCACCCCCTGAGGTGTTTTCTCCCCCCCCCTACTCTTCTTCTTCCTGTATTTAAAAGACTGCATTCCAGTGGCACTATTAGTGAAACTCTTAAAGCTTCTTCCCTTCAGGCTTTCTCTATGAAGAACGCAAGAAAACATGTTGCTGCCTGAGAAGTCAGCTGTGGAACAAAATGATACAGTTTTCACATTGGCAGCCGGCACGGATGCATTCACTTACGGTCCCTTTCATCTTTGTTTTATTTCAATGTTTTTGGGCCCACGGTCCCCAGATAAATGAAGGGACGGAGCAAGGCCACCTTCCCATATCATCTAGGGGGAGTGTAGTATTGAGGTGTTTCATTGTTGACTGAGGGGTGCTGACAGAGGTGTTAAGGTCCAATATCCTGCCAGCTATAGTCAAATATATTGGTTTTAATTTGAAATGAAATATTGTGGTTTTCTTCCAACCATCCTACAAAAACTCTTGCACCCTGTCTGGGTGGTGCCCATTTCTGAGCGTTGCAGTATCACACAAACTGTGAAGGCTGAGCAAAATCCAAGACTGAATCTAAAGACAGATTTTCATGACTTACACATTAGCTAGAAAAGTACGGTTTCCGATTAGCCACTAAAAGAGTGTTTTGGTCTCAACTTTAAGCCAGAATTGTCTTGAACAAATCTCAAAAAATATTATATCTGGTGTCATCTTACTATGTTCCCTAAACTGTTTGAGATTTAGGTAAAGAAAATTTTCACCACCAACTAGGGGCTCAAAATCTCTGCTCTAAAGCTTATACTTTTATATCTGGTGTCTGTACATCATGATTCCTTGCTTGTGTAAAAAATCTGTGCCAACAAAGCGGATTCTTATTCCAGTAGCGCTAAAGTTTCCACTCTGCAGGGATTCCTTTAACACACTACCTGCAGCTTTTAGTGAGAATGATTGGTGGACATTCTTTAGCTTTAAAATCATGGCTGCCAGCGTTTTTCACAGCCAGAAATATTCCCTATCTGTCTTACTTGTAAGCCTTTGGGAAACTTAGAAGCCCCTGATTTAGCCGGATGATTCGGTGTCCATAGAAGGGTGGGGCAATAGGGAGTCCTGGGTTTCTCTGCAGCGTTCAGCGCTCAGTGAAACAGGTAGATTTCATATCCAATTGTTAGAAATTGGAAAGTTTATGTAATCCCTGCCTACATACTGTTCACCCAATAGCCACTGATTAAAATCTAGCTTCATTAAAGCCAATGGGGTATCACATGTGCTAAAACAGACAGTGTAGCCAATCAGCTGGTGTCATTTTTGGTATTTACCCTGATATAGATCTGGCGTGCTTCATCATGCCATTAAAAAAAAAAAGATGATGATGAGTAGTTCAAGCATTCACTGTTTGCCTCTAGTTGTCATTACTTGTCATGATTTAAATAGTAATGATCAGTGGGAGTCTTAGATGCCAAACCTGTTATATCAAAACCACAGGAATAACAGGTTTCCAAGGCGATTATTGTCATTAACTTAAGGAGGCTGAAGGTTGTAACGGTAGACTTTTAAAATGTTTACAAGTAAGCAAAACTTTCACCTGATCATACCTGCCACCCAATTACCTGCGGTCATATTACAAAACCTTTTTTTGCTCCTTTACTCCACTGCTAAAGACTCTGTGAATGCATGAAACACTCAGCGGGCAGCAGGAAGTGATCACTTTAGGTTAATCAAACATGACAGATACATTCCTTTCAAAGTGTGAAAAAATGAGCTCTGTAAATTGAACCGCCACCTTAACATGGTGCAGGCGTTTCACTGCACTGATTAGAGTTGTTCGGTATACTGGTACTAATTTTGGAACTGGGGTCATTTCCGACGGTACTAAACTGCATTTAGCAGGGATCCGTATTTGCAGCATGGCCACCACACTGCGGCAGGCAAACAGAAGTATGGCGTGGTTCTTTGTGCTACCGACCTGAGCGTGCAGTTACCAGCCTGAGTGGGCAGTGAGAACGATGTGCAGCAAAGCAAGCGAATTATGGAATGTCCATTATGAACATCATGTCCAAGTATTTCCATTAGTGCATCATACATCATGTTACAGCATTTCCTTGTGTTATGTCAAAATGTCAGCTCTGAGCTGCAGAAAGATGTTCGAGACATGATACATTCAAGATAAACAAGTCAAAATATATCATGTAACACAGACTGGTTAAGGCCTGGAGGCTTTCTGCAACACTTACATTGGCTACATAATCCG
The DNA here is from genome assembly GCA_034780135.1 of Jordanella pulchra. Classification (NCBI taxonomy): domain Eukaryota; kingdom Metazoa; phylum Chordata; class Actinopteri; order Cyprinodontiformes; family Cyprinodontidae; genus Jordanella; species Jordanella pulchra. The sequence goes on from JAUZNJ010035622.1 coordinate 3,376, forward strand.
TTGCTGCAAAATCTACCAGCTGTGCAAGACCTGCAGTTGGGTTCTTGCTCTTTCAGTGCAGAAAATCATATTTGCATTTTTTAGGAAGCAAATATGTCTAATTGTGGTCTAAACAAAGACAGTACAGTTAGGCTACGTTACTTTCTAATTCAATACGGACCTGCTCTGAATGCTTGCATCAAAGCCTGTGTTTCCCCAAAAAATGAGGAGCAAGAAAACCTGTTTTTGTAAACCAGTGGGGTACTTGTTTGCATTTACAGTTTTAGACCAACTCTCTGAACAGTCTCTGTGAACTAAGTTCAGTTAGACTATTACTAATTTGTTTTTTTTTTTTATAAGACTTGCACTGTGATCTTTCAGTTCAGTTTTTAGTTTTTAATCATTTAGGGTTCCTACTCTGTATACCAACAGGATACTTTCATATTGCTAGAATAGAATAGAATAGAATAGAATAGAATAGAATAGAATAGAATAGAATAGAGGTCATCATTTATCCCTGAGGGACAACTGATTCTTCAGAATATCTTATTAAAAACATAAGGTGAGCCATTTCAATTAATTAGCTTTCTTTATTTGATTTTCAGTAAAAGTTTCCTCACTTTATGTTGTAAAGGAGAATGAAACATCAAAATAAAAGCATTTTATTAAAGAGAGCTTAAGAAAACCGTATAAGCTTGTTAAAAAACTAATGACAGTTCCTATGTGTGAGGATTCCTAATATCTCTGTCTGGCACCATCTTGTGGTCACATCAGGAAGGACACATTTAAAATGCCGTGCAGGATTGGAGCCAAAATACAACGCGCCTGATCTTCAGAAGACTTGTTTGTCTTAAAACAGGTGCCGACGTGTTTTACATGCAGGGCTGCTCTTTAAAGAAAGTGCGAAGTGATGTTCATTCGCAGTTCAAGTGTGCAAACATTGCATTGATCATAATGCAGATCACACTGTAATGACCAAACATTGCAAATTCATGGTTGAAGGATATACAAATGTAAACATTTATCACATGCAGAGAGATTTTTCATAATGGAAACACAAATTGTTTAGTTTAAGCAGACACTGTTTTTTCGTTGATTTCAAAACCTCTGGAGGTCAGGTGCAAATTGACAAATATCAGCAATTATTGTTGCCACAAATGAGGCATTTGGATTATGCTAGCAGGTGGAGAGAATTTCTGGATTTAGATCATCTGAAATGACAACAATGGAAAAATATTCATAAACAAAGAAAAACATTAACATTGAAGATCAGGCCAAAATGTTGTGTCGCTTGTTTTACAACAAACCCAACTGCTGTGATTCAAAAAATGCTTTACACACTTAGAAATGTTACTTTACCACACAAAACATTATTTCTTTTTTTTTGTCTTGTTGCAAACTGACCGCCTCCCTTTCAGCACAGCTGAAGGTCTGAAACAGTCTAGTTGGAATCACACAAAACAAATACGCAGCCAGAGTGATGATGTAAGATAGAAAGACTTACTAATTAGAATATTACAGCTGGAAACACTTTGCTAAACAACCAAAAAAAAAGTCACTGGGGGAATAAATGAAGAAGCCTTCAGAAAGTTCAATGCCCATGTCCATTGTTCCAACTCAACCCTGTTTGCCATTGCTCTGGTCGCTTTTAAGGCTTTTATATTAATGATTAGGTAGTACTGTTGCTTTTTTCTGTACCTTCTCCAAAGCAATTCCAGTCTGAATTACTGGTCACAGACAAGAGCTGACATAATGTCTTATCTTTAATCAGTGTGATCTGTACTTAAAACGTACTGGGGTCCTTACTTCACCACAAATTAAGTTCCCACTGTGTTTTAGTTCATATGTTACTTGAGTCCTAACTTCCTTAGATCTTTAATCGTCTCTATGCACCTTGGAAGGCAGTGAGGTTGTGTTAGAAACCTGTAGACCTCCGTTCATAATGTAGCATTAGCTTATCCGCCTTGTCCTCTACCTCATACCCTTCAGTAATAGTGCTCCCTAGCCCAGTATCTCATCTACTTATGTGCTTTGTTTTCTCTAGCTTTCTGACTAAAAGCCTTGGACTACCACCAGTCTGTGGCTGGTGTACTTTGGCTACACACATTGCTTCACATTACTTTTTCACGCAGTGAGACTGTCTGACTGTTGACTTTTTAGCCACAATTAAGATGTTATTGGTTGCAACGGAAAACAAACCAATTGTGTGAAACAACACAGCGCTTACTCAACACCAGCTGCAGGTTGGTGTGAGAAATAACAGAAGCCTTTAAACCTCCTGAAATGTTTGAATAGCCAAGTTAGGTACATGTTAAGGGACAAGCATTTGTTTGACTGTTAGAGCCTTCTGACGGGATCTCATGATCACTTTAGAACCAGGTCGACTTCATAGATTAAAATATGTAACGTTTTGTTTTCTAACCCTTGCTTCAGGTTCGTCAATGTCCTGGTGTACTACAGCCTGTCTCTCAACATTTCTGACTTCGGAATGAACATCTTCTTAACCCAGATGATCTTTGGGTTGGTGGAGATGCCTGCACGCACAATCACGCTCTTCACCCTCAACCGCTCTCGCAAATTCTCCCAGCTGGCTTTTCTAGCAGTGGGAGGTTCTGCCTGCCTCCTAACGACCTGCATCCCCAGCGGTAAGTTCACACGGCACAAATTAAATCATTCTGGTCTGAAACAAGTTGTTTCCTACCCTCTGGTTTTACATGTTTGGTCACAAGCTTTTTCATCATCTTTTCTGTAGACTTGCCCATTGTCAGAACAGTCCTGGCCATGATCGGGAAGTTTGGAATCACAGCCTCTCTGTCTATCATTTATGTCTACTCAGCTGAAGTATTTCCCACTGTGATCAGGTGAGCGTTGGCCTGCGGCGTCTTTCTGTGTGTGCTTTAGTAAAAATGTTTTTGAAAAGTTAAGTTAAAACACAGCAGGCTACTAGTGTAACGTAAGGTCGTTACAGCAATCGGAAGCTGTTTGGGAGAACATGAAACCAAGAAAAAAAACTTTTAGCAGCTTGATTCCTTGGCATTTCATTTGATCACATTGAGGTTTGAAGGTGCAATGGAGGATGTGCGGTCACATTACCGCTGGACAGCATCAAACCACCTGCATGCGGCGAAATGATACTACAAGATACTTACTACAGAGATGTATTACAAAATTAGTGGATACTATGCGAACCTAAAGTGGTCCAAATATGTTGAACATTTGGATGGTGAGTTAAAATAGCACTACATAGCAAAAACCTCTCTGGTTGGAGTCAAGGATCCCTATAATTTGCCTGCTTGTTTTCGCTGATTTAAGGCTGCCATCGGACATCCCTGAGTTCTACTACCTCGATTTGTATAATTATTTGCTGAATCGCCAGTCTTACTGTTAATGCTGCTAATTTTGTGCTTCACCTCATTTAAAGTGCAAGCTACTAATCCCTGATGGAAGCACTATGACTTCATTACTTTATTAATCATGACTATTTAGGAGAACACTGTTCAGCTCCCTTGTTAAACGTTTGTATAACTGGACTGCCTGCTTACTTATTGCTCCGTTCTACAGGCAAAATGGGATTGGCATAGGATCCATGTGTGCACGGTTCGGAGGTGTCCTGGCTCCTATGACGTACCTTTTAAGAAACATTAACCCTCATGCTCCCATGGTTCTCTCTGGCCTGTGTCCGTTGCTGGGTGCTGGACTGACCTTGCTCCTCCCTGAGACGGCCAACAAGCCACTACCGGACACCATCGAGGACGTCGAGGGGCAAAGCACCAGGTCTGACTTTACAGATTTTACTCTCTTGTTGGGTCAGGTGTTGTACGGTTAGGGTTAAGTACAACCACAGACAAAACATGAACATCTTTAATGAGCTCACCAATCTTTTTTCATTAGGGTTTTATGAAAATACAGCAATGACAGTGAAGTTTCAAAGACTGTCTTCTTTACTGGAGTATTAACCTCATTAATGAAGGAGGATATAGAAATAAGTCCAACTGTCAGTCCAACGCTTCCCTGGGCTAACTAACTTGAACTTAACAGAGTATGAAAGCGTTTAGTAAACATGATAATATCTGCCTGGATTTAAAAAAAATTAGAGGAAAAAAAAACCAAGGAAAGAAAGTCACAAGTTTTGTCAAATGCAAGTGACATTTCTGGTCTTGATTTGCTGCTGGTTGAGTAAAAGTCATATCGCATACGCATCCAGCACTTTTGATGATTAAAACTCTCCTCCTCCAAGTTAAACCTTTTTGTTATTATGAAAACCTCTCAAATAAAAAAAACCTTCTCCCTTTTATGGCTCTTCTTCCAAACCATAACAATAAGTTAGCTGTGACAATGACCTGTTTTATTAGCCTCTATCCTAAGCTGAAAAGCGAGTCAGCTAGCTAGTAACCGGAGGTCTTGCGCAAAAAATTTTAACTTGCTAGCTTTAGTTTCGAAAGGTTATAAAAATGTGATTCATTTTAAAATAACTGTGTTCCTGATAAAGTAACTTTGCACATGTTCATTGAGTTATATGATGAATTTTTCTTATTCATTGTTTTTTTTTATAAATATCCTAAACAATTACCGTTAATATCGAATAAATCTTCCTTACTGAACCAATGATAAACTAAATCAATTTTTTGCTGCAAATAGTCACCCTGTCAGCCAGAAAATCTGTTTTTTTTTATGTTAATCAAAATAAAGATGCACATTTAGCCGGTATGTGGATCAAGGGCATATAAGGGGCAGGGCCTAAAATCGCTTTGAAGAAATGCGACAAACTAAACAGTCGTACCCATCAGCAGGAACATGCAACTGATTTATATAAAGGGAAAAGGGTAAGAATTATGTGTATACACTAATAGATGACCCAAGTTATTTAAGGGTCAGTTATGCAAGGAACAGCTGCCGATGCCTTTTCTTTCTTATTAGTGCCACCAGCTGGACTGGAGATGTAGTGCAGTTATTTTATTTCTTATTTTTCTGTAATGTATGCTTCTGCATACATCATTAGGTTGATACAGAGAAGTTTTTACAGAGCCCTAAAATCAGAAAGCAGACGTGTTATCTTGTATTACTTTAAACCTGAGATTAAAGGTATTAAAATCCCAACGCTGTTAGTAGGAAGGGAGCTGAGATTGATTCATTTTTAGCTTGATCTGGGGTCACGATCTTTTATATCTAATTTAGTTCTGAACTAAAATTAACTGAATAATATCTATCATTAAAAAACTTCAGAAAATATGTAGATATATGCCATCCATATTTCATTAAAATACTTAACCCATAAGAGAAATTAGCTGATATACATGATAAGATAACACCAAAATGTAATCATTTGCCGATGTATTAATATGCCCCTTCTGTGAAAATTTTATTTGCTGCTTTGAACAAATAAATACGTATTATAAGTTTCCTCCTAAAGCCTGTCCAGATGGACCTAACTGCTTTCTCTCCCCACTTTGTAGTGATGAAGAGGACTGTGTGAAGACAGCCATCTTTGATCCGAGGAACATCAGCGAGGACTGCTCCAGGACAGTTTAGCCCTGCTTACGTGTCACGTGGCATTCAGGATTTACCCACTTCCAGTGGAAGTCTCACTTAGACTCTGTGTTTATGGGTCTTTTCAAGCTACACAAAGTCTAAGATCCTCTGAACACAGTTTGTGTAAGTTTAATCCTTGATCGTTTTGAGTCTGATTGTTTTATTGTTGTTATTGTTGGATTTTTTTTTGTTACGCAACTTTCACTCATGTTTCAGAGTGTGTCATCTTTTTCATGATAGTTAGAAAGTGGCACTTTAGTGAAGATGTGTTGAAACTTAAAAAAAAGCAAAGTTATTCCTCTTCAGCAGTTTACGCCCACAATCAAAAATGTAAACAACTGATTTGAGCACATTTGTTCTACTGAGAAAGAAATTCTAGGTTAAGAAAGAACTGATTACTCAATTTCTTCAGCAACACAACAGTTGCTCGTCCTGCAGACAAAGTTTAATTCAAAGTAATTTTACAAGCATGAAAAAAAAATGCCTTTAGTACAGTGAATGAGGGGTGCAAAATACATGAATGCGGAGCAAATTTGGAAAAGTACTACAAATACAGAAGAATAAGAAACAAAAAGGAAAAAAAACAAAAAAAGAGAGAAGTGCAGCAAATAGAGCAGCAAAGTCCAAACGAGCAACAAATACATAAACCCACAGCGAACACATAAGTGATGATTACACACAAAACCTACGCAAAGGATGTGCTGCCAGCAGAAAAGCCAACTACAAGTTAAGAACAGCTGCAAACCTGTGCCACAGGAGGGAAATGCTCCAGACCATCAAGGGAGAAGATTCCCGACCCATTTGAGGCCTCACCCTGAGTTCAAACAGAAACAGGACAGATTTAGTGTTTAAGAAAGGTTTAAAAGAAAACGTTACTTTTCTTTTATTCCTTTCAAATGTCTGCAAGACGGGCATCCTGTTTTTGTAAAGAATTTCCATGTGTCGATGATAATCTCCCTCTGTTATGTGCAGCTAGTTTGCAGCTTTTCTTAACTTCTTGTTTTTGCTCTTTGTAGCATTCGTTTGTATGTGTTTTGGGAGTTCTTGGTATGGTTTTTATATTTGTCGTACTTGTAGCAGCACAACAGTGGGTTTGAAGGCTGTTTTCACTCCTCAGCCACCATAATGTGGTCTACAGACATGAGACATTATCAGTTTAAAGGTGGAGGTCAGGGAATCTTTATTTTCAACCGTCAGGTTCATGATCCCACGTAATTGTTGCCTTTAAATGAGAATCAGAGCCTCCACGTGACCTAACAGCAGACACAGGTTCACATGTTCAGCTTTAATCGTAGTCCAGGATCCTGGCCAATTCCTTGCAATCTCCATGTTTACATTTGTAATGGTAGGACCCGCTCCCAAATTAGCCTAATGGTTGTCATGGAGACGGTATGTTACCGCTCTTTGATGCAGTTCTCTATCAGTGATTATTTGGGATGACTTCTTACCATCCTGATCACTGTGAGCACTGGTAAAATAAATCTGGCCCTTATCATCATTACCCCATTGAGAAACTTCAGGCTAATTATTATTTTAAAATTTCTGATGATTATAAAAGGTAATGTACTATAAATTATGAATATTTTTTGTGTGTGTGCATTTGAGAGATTAATGAGCTACTATAAACTATCATTTAATGTTTAAGTTCTGTTTTATAGGGGTGTCATCATGTATGTTTTAAATGTCTTATTTTTTGTGTACATACAACAAATATCCTCAAGTTGCTAAAAAAACTATCTGATGGCAAGTGAAGGCTGAAGCTGCATGGCAGTGAAGACACTCCCTCTCCTGTTGGCATTATCCTTCATTGACACGGAGCAAACAAAAGGGAGGGATTGCTGATAAGAGTTTCACCTCACAGCTCTGTTCTTAACAGTATAGTTTACATGATACTATGTCAGAGGAGTCGTCTTTGTCAAACCTGTAATAAGGCAAACAGGCTCTGTTGAGAGAAAAGCTGCAGAGTTGGATCTAGTTCCATCTTTGTTAGATTGCACATTTTGATTTCTGTAGTGGTTTCTTTTATTTTGCATTATTTTGTCTGGACTTCACGTTATTAAACTAAAGGGACCCAGTGGAGTTTAATTCAGTATTGTTCTCCCAATTCACTGTGAGAAGTTTTTATCATCGTCTTCCTCCCTAATCGTGGATGTTACTGTGTGAACAAAGCTGGCTTTGTGAGGAAGCTACATTTCTCAGGCTGTTGTAACGAACTGTTTCCGGCTCGCTGGGAGCAAAGACCTCCAGGATGTGTAGGGCTCATCGGCTCAGTTCATATTCTTTATTTAGCCTCATTATGTTGTTTTGCAGATAAAAGGTTTGCTGCTATTTTGAGATTCTAAAGTCAATTCAGCCACAAATGTTATAGTGCATCTCTGCTGCCTCATGCTGGCCTGGTTAAAAACAGAAGGAAGCACCTCCATGTTTACAGTAATAACCCACAGCAAAATTTGTCTTTGAGAGGATCTCACTTCCTCTGGCAGCTCAACACCAAATACCTAATATGCATCTCATCCATGCATTTAAGAAATTTCACATGTTATTTTCCAGATGATGTTGGTGATATTGTATGGTTTGCTGACTTTATGTAATAAAGGTTTTTCTAAGAGTATCTGTTTTGTGGGTTCTTATGAGCGAAAAGCAACCAAGATACCCTTGAAAGATATTGCAGTGACATCAAGTTTTACATTTTGTTTTGGTTTAGCTTTAATCCAGTGCAAAATGTACAGATAGGCACAACATGATCAGATGGTGAAGAGAAGAAAACAGGAGGATCCAGAGGAGAACAATGAGAATAACAGAGTCTGAACACTGAGGCAAAGGAGAGGAATAAATGCAAACAAGATGAGGGATCAGAGGATATAAGTTGGTCCTGAACATAAAAAAAACTACAGAGCAGCTGGAGGAGGGAGGTTAATTAACACAAACGAGCTGAAAAGAAAGTATTTCCAACAGATACACCATAAAAAGGAAAAGTTTGCAGAACTCAAAATGTTAACAAACTTCACCAAGTGTAAGACTTTAACTTAATCATTTAAGTTTACCAAACATTGGATTCTATAATTTTGTATAAGTGCTTATTTGTTCCAAAGTTTTTAAAGTAGTGTTGAGATAATGATTAAAACTTTAAATCTTAAATCATTATTTTTATTTACAGTTTATTGCACCCAAGAAAAAAAAATCATTAAGGCAAAAAATCAACTTATCCACCAAAAACCTCATCCATCCATCCATCCATCCATCCATCCATCCATCCATCCAACATCCATCCATCCATCCATCCAACATCCATCCATC
>JAUZNJ010035623.1:0-10895 GCA_034780135.1 Jordanella pulchra
TATCTATCTATCTATCTATCTATCTATCTATCTATCTATCTATCTATCTATCTATCTATCTATCTATCTATTTATCTGTCTGTCTTTTTTTTTTTTAAAGTAAAGTTTAATATTATACTCCTACAATAAAGGGATGTCTTTTTTATGAAATTTTTTTTTAATAATTAGAAAAGAATGTGTGGAGCCACATAAATGAACACAATGAAGGAAATAAACAGCAACAAAATTGAAAAAGCCTAAATCTGCGATCTAAGAGACAGTATAACAAAGAGATACAGACATCACCTGCCATAGTTGTACCTACTTTGTAGGGCTGCAGGTATGCAACGCCTTTAAGTGAGGCTTCCAGGTAGCAACGGAAACTGAGTTCTCATCAGCCGAATAACTACGCCAAACACACTGCATGCAGAATACAAACAGAACACCCCCCCCCAAAAAATCCAGTTAAATAGAAAGCAAAAAAACACAAACCAACAAGTAAAACAGAATCAAAAAGGTCACCAGAAGGAAAAGGGCAAAAAGGATGGAGACAATGATTAAACAAATAAAAATAGATGATTAGTGAAAATATAAAAACATAAAAAATAAAAAAATACACAGATGTATCACACGTCTGCAACTTGCTGGAGGTCAGGCATGGATACATGCCTGTGGATTGGCAGAAGGCTCTCATAGTGCCGCCATGTGGCATCCAGGTAGGGCCTTACGCTGTCGGTGGAGTAATAACGCCACGCAGCCTGGTTTAACATTGGGACGCACAAGATGAAGAGGAGGAGATGAATGTGCATAAGTGGTTGATAAAGAAGAGAAGGAAGTTTGTGGAGGTGAATGGAAGAAAATAAGAAGCAAAGGGAAGAAGACAGGAGTGTTTCTGGAAACATCTGAGAATAAACAAAAACAGAACTTGATTAAAGTGGCAACCACAAGGTGAGGATGAGGGCTGGATAGTGAGGTTAATCATGCTGATAAGGAGGGTCCAGCATGGAGAAACTGGTGACAAAATAATAATTGGATTTTATTGATTATTTTTCAGAAATGAATGTATAATGTGTTGTCAAACCCCCTTTTTTTATTTTGTCACATCACAAGCAGAATCAACGATGTATTTTATCAGGACTTATGATACATCAGCTCAAAGTAATAATCAATAATGTAGTAGAGGAAAATAACAACTTTGAAAAGAAAATCTAACAATTGAAATTTTGTTTTGTCCTGAAGCTGATTCAAGAATTACTGTTTAATTTTATTTAGATCTTTTGTAGCTAAATCTGGCAAGTCTGTGTGCTGGTTGTGCAGCTGGAGTGAGTCCATCAGAGAGTTAAAGGAACTGAATAGAAATATATATTTTCTATTTTCCTTATACATTTTTTCCATTTCACAAGCACAGAAAGTTCAACATTTCCCCCCTTTTAACCAAAGCAGTTCCAGTGCTGGGTCAGGTCTAGTGCTACAGACAGTATTAAAATGTTTTAAATAACAGTTGCTAGTGAAGCTACAGTGTTACAGTTTGATTCAAATAGTTGACACACATCCTTTTTTGCATGGATGAGCAAATGACAGCTAGTAACCTTGAAATGCTCATTAAACATTTTCTTTCATTAAAGTACATGTACTTAATGCGTCTGGCATTTACATACAACTTTACAAATGGTCTCATTGATTGACACCACTGCTGTAATAAGCTCCATGTTTAGGTTTGCTGCAGTTTGTTTTATTAGAGCAGTGGATTTTTTAAGGATAGAGCTTCACAGCTGAAAAAAAAACTATTTGTAAGTTAGAAATAGGCTTTAATTTAGCACATGAATGTCATTGGTAAAAACAAAGAAAACACACACTGTGCACTGTTCTGTTTAGAAGTACTTCTGCATTTCATGTATTAATGAAACAACCAAAAGATAATCAGCTTTACCTGAATGAGGTAGGCTGCAGGGTTCCTCCTCTTCTCAAAGTGCTTCTGTCTGTGCTGCTCCTGGACCTTCAGAGCAAAGCCTGAGCCCAAAATACCCTGATGAGAAATGCATTAGTTTGTTTTCTGTAATATAAACTCAGATATTTTGTGCTTCCTTTAAACAGATAGACAGCCACATTACAAAGTAAGAAGTTTTAATGTTTTAGTGTATTAATGATCAAACCCAAAGTGTGCATAACCACACAATCCAATATATTATTGTCATTAAACAAGGATAAAACTAAAATTGAAAGGTTTAAAGGAATTAAGGCAATACAGAGCCAGAAATCCAACCAAAATATGCAAAATGTTAGCATTTTAAGATTCTCCTTTATTTTTACCATGACAGCATGTATCCTAAAACCGAGCAGAAAGCAAAGTGTCTAATAAGTTGATCAAACAGCTGCAGCTGATCCAGAATGCTGCTGCCTGTGTCCTCACTAAAACTAAGAAAGTGGAGCACATCAACCAAGGTTGTTGAAAGAAAACAAGAAAACCCTTTTAAATGCTTCTGTAAGTCTAGAAATCACTGAACAGCTTAGCACCAAAATACATGCTGTTAGTACATCAACCTCCCAGGCCTTTCAGGTCTTCTGTCACAAATCTACTCAGAAAACTCAGAGCACGAACCAAACATGGAGAAGTTCTTCTTAACTACACTTTTACACACCTGGAACAAAGTCCCAAAAAACTGTAAACGTGCTGAAACCCTAAACAGTTTAGGGTGGCCTTTAATCGTTATTTTCTCTCTTTCATAATAATTTCATCACTTCGATTATTGTTTTTATTGATCATTAATAATTTTGTCGTACACTGATTGCTTTCTTTCCTTTTTACTATCATATTTCCCTCATGTACAGCACATTTGTTGTTGCTAAAATGTGCCACGTAAATAAGTTTGGGTGCAGGTTTTTTTTTTTTTTGTGGGATGAAAGATAAAAAACAGATAGTGGGTTTTATCATGATTTCAGTAAGTCAGACCTCCACATAAAAACTTTAATGTTAGAATAAAGTCTTTACATTTTAATTTACAGCTTGATAAATTCTCTTATTATATCCAAATCCAAACATAGTGTTATAAAAAGGAAATGTAAATGCAACCAATCACAGACTAAATAAAAAAAGAAGTTACTGAAAGAGAATGTACTCACTGCAGGCAAGGCAAAGAAAGAGATGCCCAGGAGGGCAAACACTGCAGACAGCAGCCTTCCTGTCCATGTCTTTGGTGTTTTGTCTCCATAGCCGATAGTTGTCAGGGTGATCTGTGGCACAAAAGATGAACTATTCTTAATAATATTAAAATGATGCTTCATATTGTACATTTTTTATCTGAGATAAGAATGGTTTTGCTTCTCAAAGTCTGGTACAAAAACCATAAATTAAAGAAATAAGTTAATAACCATAATGTGGTTTTTATTTTTTTTTTTTAGATAAATTTTATCTAAATTTCCAATGGTGGCATTGAAACCTTCAAAGGCAAGTAGAGATGCCATCACCTCCCTTATATTTTCATTGCGAAGTTTTAATCTGTGATGATCCACACGTTTAGCTTTTAACATTTGGACTGTATAAAGTCTGTCCATTTGGTTAGCCAGGAGGCTAAGCTGATACTTTATATTGTAGTAAATGTTTTGTAATTATCTATGATTTAGCTTTACAGTTTTTTAAATCATCTCAGACTGACCAATAGACAGACGGTGACAGTTTACAAAAGTTACGGCTGTTTTTATCTGACTATACATTCAGATGAATCAATAATACCTTTGCATTTCTTCTGACTGTGTATTATGTTCTGTTGAGGAAATAGCTGCCAAGAATGAAGAAGCCACTTTTGTCATTATGAGTCTTTGATCTTAAAAAGTGTTATTTATTGCAGCCATGAATGGTTCATCTCTAATAGTCATCGGTCAAATTGAATGACAGAAAAATAAGAAATTAGGCATCATGATGATAAAAATACACAGAAATCTTCACCATATAAACTTCACTGTTCAAGCTATTCAACTGAGTTCTTGGAGTAATACTTAGAACTGTAACTATCTATTTTAGAGCACCGGTTTTGTCAAGAAATTTCACAAAGCTCACCGTGCCCCACCACAAGGCATCAGCATAGGTAGTAAACTGGTCGTTGGACTTGTTCTCCACCAGGTAGACGAGGAACGAAGAGAATATCAGAACCAACAAGCCGATGTACCAAGCAGTTACCAGCTCCTGTAGCAAACAAATCAGATGATGCAGTCATTTTAGCTGTGGACAAATAACAGGAGATTAATCCAAATTTCTATTAAAGAGCCTTTCTTCGTTTTAAAATAAGCCCTCTGCCTCCACTTTAGAAATCATTTTCTCAGCTTGTAAACCACAGATGACTTTCTTTCTAAATCTATGTCTTAAATCTCCCATAACTAATTTTCTCATTTAATGAAGTAACATTATGTATTGTTTTATCTTGATCCGCTACATGAACATCTAATAACTAACTTCTTATATGCTATTTATAAATTCTATTTATGTTAATATACAATAAGTTAATATGAACCGCAGATAATTATTATAAAATGGAAATAAAATGTACCCTGGAAACTGTTAAGATGTGTTTAACACAAACCTCTGAATAAATAAAAAGGAAACGATTATGAATGGTTAAGTGTTTAATTATATAGTTATTACAAGTAAACCATATAATGAACAAAATAAACTACAGTCCTTTACTATATGGTTCACCAGGTTTGAAAACTTATCTTCATCTCACCATCTTACCAAGATAGAGAGATTTAATGGTTATTAGGACATTTCAAAGTCAACATTTTAACTGACAAGTTTATTATCACCTAAACAAATGGTAAAAAGAAATTGGTAAGGGGACTTAAATCCGAGACCAGTGGTCTAAGTTGATCCTTGGGTCCTTATAGCAAGAGAGTTTGTAGAACAAGAGTCTAATTTGGTCTAAAGTCATCTTTAAGCAACTTTAGTTTGAGACTTAAATAACCACCTTTAAAGGACACCGTCCCCCACACTATACATGCAATAACAGGCTAAAGATTCATAACCATCCACTCTTATCACTGGTGCTCTCAGCTAAAGAATGGCCCGATTAAAATCAATTTTTAGTTCCAATTAGGTCCCAATAAATCAGACTCATACCAAGCATCTGTTTTTCTTCATTCCCACAGTCAATTTAAATCTAAAGCCCAATCTGACTGGAACAATGATCGGTTTCCATCAGATCCGTTACCACTCTACAGATCTTTAGGAGAGCTCTATTCATTCACTTATTACAAACAACTTGTTCTTTTTTCTGATATGGAGGTATTCTTACAAAAACATGCTTACTTTTAGATATAATTGAAATGATTATCGATGTTTTCATTTAATTTCATTGCTATTTAAATGTGTCTATGTTTTAACGTGTATTCTGTACTATTCATGTACTGCAATCTACTTGTACTTGGGGACGGGTTTTTAGGGCTTGATTAGACTCAGAGAGCTTTTGTCTGTTGGTACGAATGTTATATTGTCTTGATCTTACTTTATTTTTTGTGGATTCTATTTCAGTCATCTGTATAATTGTTGTTTCAGCTAAGGACCCCCTTGAAGATGAGATGTTTCACGTCACTGGGCTATCCTTTCAACAAATTTTAAACACAGCGTATCAGTCTGTAAAGCCTGACTTTAAAAGCGGGACCAGAGCTGGACTAATAGGATCAGTGAAAACGGGTTCGATTCGGTCAGATAACTTACAGATGTGACGCACAAATGTCTTTTTTTTCTTAAAGAAAAGCCTGGAGAGCGGCCAGTTGCTGAGGTTTCAAACATATATTTATCTTATTCTGTATATAATGAAAGGCGTCATTAAAACATTCCTCCCTCAGATTATGGGTAATTCTGGTGACACATTGGAAACTCCTGCCTCTAGCGCAGTGATTGATCCAGTAGGTTTTAGTCCATAGAGTCTAAGCCTACCATGACTGACAAGCTGTGTATTAAATACACATGCCGTATGTCAATCTGGGTTTCCAGCCTAGAATTCCCTGAGGTTTTAAATCCCAGGACTTTTAATGAAAAGGGGGCTATAGTTACTTTATTTGCAGCTAAATGGTAAAAACCTAATGTGTGGCTACATGTTTTCTAGACACCAGTACAGAAAAGCCACCATGTAATAATTATTAATGGGTTGTGTTTTCTGTTCAAAGATGCATTAGAAACAAATTTTGTGGCCAGAAGCTTTCCCACTGAGGGATGTAGGAATAGATTTTTTATAAGATACGTGGTCATCCTCTATTCAGCCTTGACCTGTTTGTGTAGAGTAAGAAACATTTCACTAAGATGACTCCAGCTTTACAAGAAGCAAAGAAAAGCAGAAATGACCTGCTGTGCTGGTTTCTACAGGTAGAAGTAAAAGAGAATATGTTTGTGTGGGCTGCTGCAAGTGAAAGCAGAGCAATAGAAATGAGTCAAAGGAAGGAGAGCAGGAGGTTTCATATATTGGAGCAGAAAAAGAAGAACACAGTGACTGTAGAACTAGATTCTCACTAAAATTTGTGGAGAAATAATTTTTGTATTCCTCATAAAACGATTTGTTTACTTTCCTAAAACAGACTCTTTTATAGCAGGTTTGTGACAATTGTCAATGCAGCAGATATGTTCCCTTGAACATGTTTTTAATATGTGTTTGTATGTTTCAAAAAAAGTTTCAGGACGAGAAAATCAGAAAACAGAAAAGACTTTTAGGCAATGTTTAAATAAATCTCAACTTGTTGGTAATTGTTTTTTAAAAAACAAGAACCAGAAAAACAGAATAGAAATTCCCTTTATTGTCCCACAATGGATTATGGACATGAAAGAGTGTATAAGTGAAAAAATAATAGAATCAAGAGAAAAAAGGTTTCAAAAATAAAAATACAAATTTATTTTACATATTTACAAATGTAATATTTTTAAATTTTAATATTTACAAATGTTTTTTACATATTTATTCTCTTACTTTTGTAAGAGAATAAATATGTTTAGAATATAAATAAAGTGCACTCAGTGAAAGAGGAATAAATAACCAATTGACTAAGTAAGTATAGAAATAGCAGCAACAGTAAAGATGTGTAAGAAAATAGCAGTGGGTTATTTAAAGTGACTGAGACAGGAACTACGCAAAAATAATCTTGAATCTAACACCTTTTAACCCTGCTGGAAGCAGTGATGGATGCAAATTCTTACTGCTGCTGGAAGGAAGGATCTTCGATAATGTTCCTTTGTGCATTTAGTTTTTCTAGCAGTTGGTCTTCATCTGTTATGTCAGACAGCTGGTAGGTCTATGCTTGAACAGCAGGGAATCTAGTGTGATTTTCTGTGTTGTTTGTGCCTAACCTTGCTGTGAGCATACACCACAGATCCCAGCAGCTTCCAGGTGCCGCCTCTTCGGTCCATCCGAACCATCCGAAGGATCTGCAGGAAGCGCAGGCTCCGCAGGACTGAGGTGGCAAACATGTTGCTCTGGCTTCCAGCTGACACCACTGCCACTGATGCTATCAGCACTATGATGTCTGGAGTTGGAGGGAAAAATACAAAGAGAGAAAAATATTATATTTAAAAGAAAAACAAGAAACGGATTTCATAAATGCAATGTAGGATAAAAAAAAGCATCAAAAGTGCAAAGAACTATATTAAATATGATAAATATTGAGATGGAATTTAATAAAATAGGAAATTTAAGGTCTGTAGTATTTTTTGTTTTTGGACCAGTTTACTGGTGTTTTTTGAATTACATTTCTGATTTTTTCTTATAGCAGTTTGTGGACATCAGTACTGACAGCCTGTTTGAACATCCAATGAAATAATAAAATCAAATTCAAACTTTTTCAGACTTTTCAAGAGTTAGTAGGTAACTTTCAGTCCTATAGGCTAATGTATAAAATACCTGAGCAAATATATTGACATTAATACGTCAATCACTTGGCTCATACTGGTCCTAAACCGATTCAGGAAGGTTCATTGGCTCATCTAAGATTTATGTTAAATCTCACTTGTGTCATTGTCTTTGCCAAACAAACAAACAAGATGCAATTGGTGGGCATGTGAGAGAGTTTTCAAATTAAATTTGCACAATAAATGAAACAACAAATATCTTTTTCTTCAACAGGTATATTTTTGATTATTTATATTCTAAAGCATATTTATATAATTGTGTTTTATGTATGACATTTATTCCATGGAAATAAGTGTTGGTCAGAATCTTTATTTTTGAATCCATAAAAGTTTCACATGAAAACATCATTTATAAAAAGAACAGAATCTACTATAGAAAAATGATGTTAACCAACTTGTGGACAGCTTCAAATCATTGCTTCTTATTTTTAATGCATTCTCTCAGTCTTTCTCTCTCAAAGTTTCCTTAACCTGAACTTTTCTCTTAATACAGACGAGGGGCAGCAGGAACCCTGTGCCCTCATGCTTGGCCGGATCACCCGACTATACTTTCCAAGCAAAAAGATCCAAGTATAAACACTGGAAGGAATAAAATACATCAGCATCCTTGCTTAAATACTCCCTGCCTTAAAAAGCTCTTACCACAGCTGAAAATGAAATCAGCAAACCATGGTCATTATAGAGTGCTGAGAGACTAAACTCATAGAAACTGAGTGTGCTCTGTCACTGAAAGAGACCCAAACGGTGTGATGGAGAAGCTAAAACTCACCTATGACACAGAAGGGCTTCCTTGCAAAACGCAGCCGGCCCTGCCATCCTCTGTAGCGGCAACAACATCCTGCTGACCAGATGCGGATGATATACTCCAAACCAAACACCACAATCATTACACATTCCTGTCGATAAAGAAACAAACAAATGGTGAACATGGGAGAAAGCTTCATGTGCAAAAGTATTAGCAGCACTTGTTTTATTGTGGGAGGAAGAGTGTTTTCTATGCTTATAACACATTAACAGAAGAATAGCAATCAAGGCACCTGGCTGCAAGAAAAAGGACCTGTACAGAACCTTATGAAACAACTGATAAAAAATTAGATCTTAAAAATGGCAGCCTGGAACAAGCAATGCAAAGTGCAGTCTATTAATGTCTAATTATTTAAAATAATAATAAAAAAATAACATGCACGTCACAGAAAGGTCAAAAAGCTACATAAAAAGTATCTATAGAAAAAAAAAAACGCCAAGGCAAACAGTTGACAGCAATCAAAATACCAGCTTGCAAAACCAGCTTTAGTCTGAATTCCGACCAGGAATTTTGGTCCAGTTATTTATTTATTGATTTTTGCCTCAGGTTGTGGTTTGTAGACATTACTATGCAAAGCTGTCTTAAAGTACCGTCACAGCATTTGAATCAGACTGGATCTCTGTGAAGATTGTCAGTCATCCAGACCATGGTCAAGCTTGGAAAGTTCAGTTTAGGTAACTGGACCTGAAGTTTTCCAGAAGATGTTTCACCTCTTGTCCAAGAAGCTTTTTTTAGTTCTAACTGATGCTGGAGAGCACTGAGATCAATATACTTTCTTTTTTTACATCTACAGTATATTAATCCTAGTGCTCCCCAGCATCTCCACTGACTGTAAACCAAGCCCCAATAGTTGCTCCTCCTCCGTCATGCTTGACAGCTGATATATGTCATCTGATTGTGTCCACCTGATCCCTATCTGATAAAAGTTGTGATAATGTTTCTTTTGTACTGCTTAGATATTCACTTTATAGAGAGTCTAAGCAGTTGAAACAGAGAATTTAAGTATTTCAGATATGATTAAACATGAATTGCTTTTTTTAATGGTGGATAAAATGGCCAAAACTTATCTGTCATGGTCTGCTGCTCTGGACCTTTGTTATATTTATGTTTGACATTTTAGTGGTTTATGTAATTTTGTATTTTTTCGTTTAGTACTCTGTGTTAAATTTTATTTTGCCACAGTCTGCCTGGTTTTGGATATTTGTTTGATTAGGGTTTTATTCTGTATTACTTTTAGAATTATGTTTATTCTGGGCTTTTATTTAGATTTCTAATGTTTTCCTTACTTCTTAGTTTAACCCTTCCTTTGAGTTTTTTCAGTTATCTCTTATTTATTATTCGTGTAATTTATTTAGCTTTAGATCTTTTGTTTTAGCTGTTTATTGTTTACTGTTATCTTTAGATTATGTTTCTCCATGGCATTACACTTGTATAGGTTTATCCACACTAACCTACTTACTCATTTATTATTCAAGAAAATGAGCTACTCTGGTTACATCAGAGATTTTAGATGCAGGACAATATTTTCCAATAGCCATTCTTTTGGCTAATATCAGACTGATTTCCAGTATCAGTATTGGATCAGGACTTCCCTACGTGAAGTTAGTTATTTATCGTGATAAATTCAATATTGGTGATTTGACTTTTACACACATTTTCAATATTTAAATATTCATCACAGTATATAAACACAGCATTGGTCACTGACTGATGTTCCAGGTTTTCATGTAGTTTTATGTATTTTTGTTTTTCAAAGTTAATATTTATTAAATATTATGTTGGAGGATTTTAACAGGTTATTCTGAAAAAAATGCGAAGACACAACATGTTGGTTAGTTTCCTTTGAAAAGCTTTGCGAGATTTAGTTTATTAGAAATATATTTGCCTATTCCTTGTGAGTTCTTCACATATTCTGTCACATTACTGGCTTATTGTTTGTCACCAGGTGCAGAGGCTTTTTGTGTGATAATGACTTAGGTAGGTTCTCTGTTAATGCACACATACTGCTTTTGCTTCCATTAGATGTAACGCTGATGTAATTAGTGGGCTGCACTTTGTGAAATGGTAGCGACAGCTGCAGGGGCAATTGTGTGCAGGAATTGATGCAGTGACCTTTTCTTTCTGTTAGAGGCTTTTCAAAAGAGAGAAAACACACACACACACACACACACACATAAACTCACATTAGGAAACTTTTAAAAGCATTTTTGCTCTTGTGCCCACTAG
>JAUZNJ010035624.1:0-2500 GCA_034780135.1 Jordanella pulchra
CTTTTGATCAGCTGAAAAAAATCATGTTTGAGTATAAATGCAGTTTTCAATTAATTCCCCACTCAAAAGGTTTTGTCTCTTGCAACGATTTCTTCTTTTAACATTGAGAACCTTTACTTAGAAGATGCAGTAGTGCAAAATGCAAGTTCTTGTAATTTTTTGACTGGTCTTAAGATTTTGATCAGGAGTGCATTTAAAGTTCAGTTTATAGGAGAATTATCCAATTTTTTACACCTTAGATCATTAAAAGTAACTGCATTGTTACTCTGATTATGTATTAACTGAGCTTCTTGTTGGGTAACATCTGAACAAGACAAACTAAAACAATAACACCTGAAGCAGCTGTTTTAATTTTCTTTTGAGAAGTAACTGGTGACTATAAAGTTACTTTTTAATTACCATTCCCAACACTGGCTGAAAGGGATACTCGTTAAAACTTATATTGCAAAAACTCATTCAGACTTATTACAAAATAACACATTTGTATTTTAATCACCTATATCAAATAAAGATGTTTCCAAAAGGCACAACGACTGGATATCCTGTTGCTGGAAGGCTCTGTAGGCTTGATATGATGCTAACCTTAATGAATAAATGATACACTGAGAGAAGAATACAAGATATCAGCAACTTTTATTTAGAAATAGTTCCAAAAAATAAAGAAGTTAGCACACATTCCATATACAAAATGTCAGTGATAAGCCTGAATATGTAACAAACGGATTAGCAACTATGGTTTATGTGTCAAATGTTGATTTCAAGGAACAACATTGAGAAAAGTACAGTTTAGGTTGAGTTTTGACAGGGAATTGAAGAGAAATGTGCTCATCTTAAAATTTGTGCAAAACAAAACGTAAAAATAAAATCAAGTACTTTGATAATACTAACCATAAAGTTTGTATTTCATGGAAGCAAAGTAGCCTTTGTAACATGGTATAATATTTTTAACATTTTATATAAAATATATGTTTTATGCATATATATTGTGTGTATATCTGTATATATATATATAATATATATATATAATATATGTCTTACATTATAGTTCCAATTTCAAACAGTTAACCTCACAATCTTAACATTAAAATGAAAACGGATGCTTGGCAGTAATGAAACGAATATATGTAGTATATGCGGCAACAACATGCAACTGGTGCTACTTCATTGTTAGCTCAATGCAAAATATATGGAGACAGAAAAAACAAAGTAAAAAGGCTATTGTTATTAGCACTGTCATTGCCACCAACTGTACACAAAGGTTACAGAATGTATCAGATTCATATACATTCACTGATATGACAGTTATTTATTATTAAACTAAGTTATTTCTACTGGCACTAGAATTTGGCACTCTTATTTGGCATTTTGAACCATCATCTAAGCGATATGAATGTAGATGCCTCCTCTTGATCTCAATTCAGAGTGTAATGCTAAAATACTGTAATGTACAGTTTAGTGGTTTCCATTCATGGCATGTAAACACATAAGTTTTTTTTTTTGAAAAACAGAGTGGTAATTGTGGTCCTCATCAGAAAAAATACAAATAGCAAAAGCACTAAAGCAAACGGAGACAAAAGAATGAAGGAAAATTGCTGCAACAACTCCAACAATAAAAAGCCAAGAAGGATTATTTCCAAATGTCAAGCATTGACTTATAGATCATATCAACACCTAATGTTAAAGAATAAAATATACAGGAAAGTTTTTATTAAGAATTAATTACATGACTTGAAGATCTCACTCTCTTTTTCAATGCATTTGGCTTTCAAAATATGGAACTAGAAGCTGTTAAGTACTTTTTACTTTCTTTGAACTCATGTGTTAAGTTGTTATATCCAACCACTATGCACCCAAGTTTCTTTAAAAGCTATTCTGTGAAAATACATATAAACATTGTTTTTTATTTTTTTCCCCCACTTTTCTTATAAAACCAAACAAACCAAAAAACAAATGAACAAACAAACAAAAAAAGACAATTTTACATCTTTATGCAGATGATATAAAGTGTGCTTGAAAATCCAGTTTGATGGTGGGGGCTACAGAAACGGTATTTATTTCAATTTTCATTTTCCCCTCTGTACTCATACACACACACAAACACCCACCCACACTCTTGTAACCATACTCGTGCATACTACGCAGATACACAAATACAGTGGGGCTGACTGAATCGCTGACAAACAGGAGAAACTGCAGCCATGAATCAAGCCCTTGCTTCTGTCTCAGTCCAGTTCAAGCAGGTAGAAAAGCATGATATCAAGTTTAGAAAAGGAAAGCCACCTCTTTATACTTCAAACAAAACTCAAACCTTCAGGGAAAGTGTTTTATGGAAAGTGTAGATAGAGAGCAACAGTACA
The DNA here is from genome assembly GCA_034780135.1 of Jordanella pulchra. Taxonomy (NCBI): domain Eukaryota; kingdom Metazoa; phylum Chordata; class Actinopteri; order Cyprinodontiformes; family Cyprinodontidae; genus Jordanella; species Jordanella pulchra. The sequence goes on from JAUZNJ010035624.1 coordinate 2,358, forward strand.
AGTCTATGATAGAGAAAAAGAAACCTCTATCCAGACCTTTACTTTTTCACAACACAAACAAAAACAAATAACAAACTAAAAAGAGGGAGGAAAGGAAACTAAAAAGATCCCTCTAACGAAACCATTATAAGGCACTCAGGAGT
>JAUZNJ010035624.1:7500-12179 GCA_034780135.1 Jordanella pulchra
GCATCTCTTACCCTAAAAAACTCTTTAGTGGAGCCAGAGTCCAGAGTTCCATATGCTATCTCCGTCTGTTTGGCCAGATCCTCCGCACTTTCAATGGGAGAAACCATTCTCTCGACAGTCAGAAAGGCAGCCAGGTTAGCCGTGTAGGAGGAGATGATGATTAGAGTAAAGAACCACCAGACGCCACCAACAATACGCCCTGACAAGGATCTATGGCAAAATAACAAAAAAACAAAAGGGTTTATTCTCAAATGATCCCTTTAAATATTATTTTCTCCTGCTTCAATTTATTGAGATGGAAGTATGGGATTTCAATCACTTTTCTAATATATAAATACCAGAATAAAGAATAGCAATGGGTCAGTGCAACAGTAAATCTGCCCTCAGTATAAACTATTTTATTGCTTCTTATCCTACATTACACTTGTTTATTACACTTGTTTGTCTAACATATGGTACTTCTGTATAATCTGCATAATCTGTATAATATGTGCATATAGCTCCCATATTTATATTGTATTTATACAGAACATTTTATTTTATTTTTTAACAATCCTTGTACACCTATAAATAAACATCTATATCCTCTATAGCTTCTGGATAGATGCAAACTACATTTTGTTGTTTGTACTTGCGACAGTGCAATGACAATAAAGTTGAATTCTATTCTAATTCTATTTTATATGGTATACAATTTTTTTTTCCATGCTAGTAGAACAAACATATGACAACTGCAGTAAAACACCTTGATAGCACATAACATTTTAAATATTGTATTTAACTATGTGTAAACTCTGCTATGCACTCGAGTCTGAGCTGTTTTGGGTCTCATCAACAACTGGACCATTTGAATCTTCCCAAATATCATTAAACAAAAAACGGCTGCCAATGAAAAGTTCGAAAAATGTCAATAAGGTCAAATGAGAAGCACCTGTACAAAACTTAAGACGACCTATCAACATGCATCATTATGTATTTTATTTTCTATGATGAATAAGCCAAAAGAAAGACCTAATACAACAAGAAAAAAAATTTAAATCAGTTTACTGGTAGGAAAATCAAGATTTCTGTCTCATAATTATGACACATCAAAATTAACAAAGTTCAGAAGTTTAAGCAGTTGAAACACAGGTTGAAAATTGGCAACACATTGCAAGGAAACATGCAGCATTGATTTGGAGTCATGTTGACACCCTTCACATCACCAGAGTGTGATGTAAAGGGCATGTCAAGTCAAAGACTGATTCATCTCTGGAGTACACAACACTAACCTCACAGCTCAGCACCAGTTTCAACTTCCATGAGCTCTCAACCCTACCTTTGTCCACATCTATACTAAACTACTAACACTGATGAAAGTAACTTATAGTGTTCTCTGCAAATACAGGCTCTTAAAAAGTAAATCAGTGTAAAAAGAAATAAGATTAAATAAGAAATCATTGTGCAAAAAAAAAAAAAACTTTTACACACAGATTTGCATCAATCAACAGATATGAATATTATTATTTATCTAATATGTAAGTCACTATGTAACACTCCTTAAGTTTTACAGTGCCACTGATGGGGGGACAGTTTTCCTATGCCTCATTAAGAAAAAAGCTTTAATCTGAGATTTTCTTGTACCTGTTGTGTGAAACTCCACTTGTCACTGTGTATTGAAATAAAAGTGAAAGCAGAAAACACTGATATATAATAACTAATAACATAAACAAGTACGTTAGTAATCAGTGTGACCCATTAACAAAATAAATGAAATGTATTATTTATTTGAAGGTCATTCTTGTCTGATTGTCTTTTATAATGTAGCAGACAGAATAATTCTTAAACTTACCGAGGAGAGATGTCACATCCTTGCCTCATGAAAGCTCCGAGTGAGAACCACAGGCTGTTAAATATGCCAAACTCGTTAGTCGATTCATTGGTCTGGATCTGCCCGTCCTCATACTCCTCTGTGTGCCACTCGTAGGGGCTGAAGCGGCTGACCAGAAACAGCACCACACTGACGCCGATGTAGGCGAAAACGATGCACATCCAGATCTCATAGGCCAGGGGGTCCAAGAAAGAAAAGACTCCAGGTTTAGATTTTTGAGGCTTTTTGATCATGATGGATATTCCCAGCGACATGAAGGGCTTGGAGAAGTCAATCACCTCCTCTCGCACCAATGTTATGGTCAAAGGTGCCACTGCGATATCTGCTTTCTGTCAGAACAAGGGATAAAACCAAAACGATATTTTTTGTCAGTGAAAGTTGAAACATTGCCAATTTGCAAAAAAAAAAGTCCACTACATGAGTGCCATCAAAATAAAATTTACACTTTCAAGTATTTATTAATTATTATATATTGACTGTAGAAGAAACGTACAGTAAGTTTTACACTTTAGCATCTGAAAGCACTTATAAATACTAGGCAGTACAGCAGTTTAAATTACCCCATACACCAACTCTCCAACCATTCCATTCCAGATTTTGGTTTCTGCATCTCTTGCTCCGTACTTTCCATCGCCGACTATTTTCAGCTGATACTTAAAGCCACAGTGCTTGGCTATCTCTGCAGCCAGATCAACGCAGTAACCCTCGTAGCGCTCATTGTCCACAAAAAGGTCAGCATTCTTTTTCAGCATGACATATGGAGCTTCCTGAAGGAGGAGAACAAGTCTGAATTACAATGAGGAAAACCACTTCAAAGATAAAGTATTTGCCTCAGGCTTAACGCTCAGTGGAGCTGGTCCCATAGCACAAAATAATCGTGCATCCGCCTTTTCAGTTAACATCATCAGTTGGAAATGCAACCAAAGAAAGTTTTGTATACGTGTGTTCTTTATGGCAATTTATCTGTTGTGTTTTAGTTTATAAAATATTTTGTGCTTACATTTGATATTATGAGAAGAAAATGTGTTATTTTTTGTTTATTTTTCCAGCACACTGGTTTTAGATACGGACTCATTCATCACACACCTTCGCAATTTTATTGACTCATCAGTTCAAGTTCTTTATTTCTTGCTACTCTTAGTTATTTGGTAGTTTCTTTCACTGTTATGTTTTTTAGGTAAGTTCACCGAGTCCTGTTTTTCAAGTACCATAGTACCATTTTAAAGCCACATATTTTGTATTGAAAAAAAATGCAAAAAGATTAGGCAAAAACATAGATGAAAACTAAACAATTACCAATATGGTGGTCACGATCACAGTTTTGTTTTCCATTCCTGTTGTGTCGTTGGTAAAGACATCTGATTTGGTCACAGCCATTTTGTCAGCTTCATTCCAGTATCCAATCTGTAGGGAGACACAAAACAAAATAACAGGCGATTAGGTTGAAACAGAGTATCATTGGGATAAAATTACAATGTGAATTATATTGTCAGATATCGTTTCATTCATCATTATCTTGTAAAAAGGTTTCACAGTTGCAATTCAGGATCGCTGTGACACCTCTAAATTCGAACAGATATTATTTTAAAAGAATCGATGTTTACCATTGTGGATAGCATAAACTGCATAAATGAAATTAATATATTAGAAAATTTTGCATGATGAAAATAATCTGTACAGTTAGCATATCAACTGCTACATTTACTGCTACTCTTAAAGGTATATTTGGAATGTTGACCTCTGACAGCTTGCTCAGATTAAAGTAAGAAAGATGCTGATGCTAATTAGAACTTTGTTTTTCTTTTTATCTATTTAAGTTTGCTTGTTATTAACTTGTATAATTTACCAATAAATACCACAAATAATCCTTATAAGATTTAAGGTCTAAAAACCTCAATTTTTCTCTGATTTAAAATCAATATTGAGTACTTAAAAACATTTATGCGAAATAAATCTTTTACAGTTAAATTGAAAAATGCTAGAGCAAAAAATAACTAGTGGAAAGTTTAAAAAACTGCTCGCATAAGTTTGCCACCTTATACTTTTGTTTTATCAAGATTATATTTTTTTAAATTTTCTTTGGCAGGTGTAACCACGAGAAGATGTGGTCCCAATCAAAATACTGCAAATTGGCAAGGACTCTTAGGCTAAAACTGATGTATGACTGTGGTAAACATGGTTAGTACAGTCTGATTAATGCTGTCAGGAAATAAGCAGGTAGGAAAAGGAGCCTGTCGTCTTCGTATTATAGTTCCTTTCGCATAGGAACGTCCTGATGTTCATATTTAGTGCTTAGTCCGCAACACGGATTGTCACAGTCCTTGTGTGACAGGAGGTAAAGGCACAGCCACCTCACTGAAATTAACAAACACGCTATTTCTTTAAACCTTCTCTGTGTGACATACAAATGTATGCACCTTCATATGTTTTAGGTTTAATAGGGAGGAGCTTCAGCTGTTTAATATATTTGTGTAACTTGTGTTTTTTGGTAATTCTTCTCCATAAAGCTGTCACTTTAATTTAACAAGCATCATGCTTTGTTTCCATCTCAAAATGATGTCAAAAGGATTGAAGGCTGTTCTGACACGGCACAGCAATTCTGACTTCTTTTTACTCAAGGTAAAAGTACAGGAGCTCGGGGCTAATATCTATTGGAATCAATCCTTTGTATGCTCTTCAGAGAAAAGAATATTTTTCATGGCTTAGTTTCCTTCAATATTTCTCACAAAGCCTCTACATCAGGGGTCTCAAACTGGTTCCAGAAAGGGCCGTGTGGCTGCTGGTTTTCTTTCCACCCAAGCAGTAGCAC
>JAUZNJ010035625.1:0-12179 GCA_034780135.1 Jordanella pulchra
TATATATTGTTTGTATGTGTGTCTAGGAATGTCATTTTTATTCAGCTGTGATCACAATTCCAACATTTCAATATACATTACAGTCAATGATTAGAGCCCTTGCCACTGACTGATTTTTTGAGGCTTTATGTAGTTTTATGAGTTTTGATTAAAAAAAATAATAGGAGTTTTATAATCTTTATAAAATAACCTTTATAAGCTTGTACATGATTCTGTTGTAGGCATTCTTGGTGGTCTGAGGCTTTTATTTGGTTTATATTGATATTGTAAATATATTATATTGAGCAAAACTAAGAAATTTATTGTGTTTAAGATTTTCAAGAAAAAAGTCCAGAAAAGTCTTTCAGTCCTAAAAACAGTACTAAAACATAAATCTTTAAATTTCTTTTTTTTTAAATAAAAGTGTAAACATGGAATTGAGGTTTAAAATTTTAGTACATTTTGACGTAAATCTGTATTTAGAGTATGAAAGTTATGTTTAGTTTAATCATTTAGTGATGATTATGACCTGTCCTGGCATATTAAACAGTCTTACAAAATTAAGAATTCACTACGATTCAAATAGTTAATGATCTTTATTTATGCTGCACTTTTTTAAGTCAGGGGACTCAAAGGTGCTTACACTACATACAGCCATTCAAACACTGATGGGGGTAAACCTCATAGAAGCCACAGCTGCCCTGGCGCTCCCTGAAAGAATGGAGGCTGCCTACACAGGCACCGCCCAGCCATCTGACCACCATCATTTGGATGGTTTATATCCACTGGCAGCTACTGATTCATATTAAATCTTTGATTTTATAAACAGCAGCTCCACCCCCACTGTAACTGCAGGGAATTGGAAAGCATTCATATTCTATCAACAACCAGGAAAGCTCAGCAACCTGTGAGCACCTTCCTTTCATGGCTGAAACATGTTCTGACCAACTGGCCTCCATCTTAACTCAGACCTTCATAAGCTTTTGTACGCATTCCAAATAATACACCATCATTCCAGTCCCCAAGAAACGTATCATTACCGAGTTCAATGACTGGATGGAAGGATTTGAGAGACGTCACACGTTCCTTCAGTTTAATAACCAGGTAAAGGTCAACAGATGAGGCACTTGACCTAGGACTACACTTCATCCTAAGGCTATGTCCAAAATTTATATCAATATAATTCTTAATTTCAGTCTATACAATATAATTTCGCTATCGATGTAGGAAAAATAAAAGCCTTAGAAAGACAGCCAAGAATGCCAACAACAGATGACAAACTTATGACGAATATTTTGCAATTTTTATAAAACTCCTCCAACATAATAACATAATAAAACAACAACCTAAGTAATGAATATTTCATGGAGGACTGTTCAATCCATTTAAATGGAAAGAGTACAGCACAAGTTCCTACCTATCAAGATATGACCAGCCACCAAAAATGAGACAAAGGAAAGCATCAATAAGATCAAGTAGCCAAGATTCCAAGCAAACTCAGGAGAAGTTGCAGAGATCTATTTTCTGTGAAGCATCGTGTTCACATGACAACTACTTGTGAACTGCAGATGTCTGATCTTTATGGCAAGAAGAAAGTGATTAAATTCTTATTTTTTCGCAGTTTGCCTCAAGACATATAGCAAAGTGATTTTAAAATTTAGTCCAGCACAACTGCATGAAATGATTGCACTCATTCCTGGAAAGGAAACATGAAATGTGTGGAAGAAACCTAAAATGCACACTCCAAATCCCATCATTAAACATAGTAGTGGAAGCATCATGCTGGGGAGATCCTTTCTCCCTTAATAAACAAAAACAAATGTTGAGTTTAAAAGGAGCAATCCTTAAAGAAAACCACCCTGAAGCTGTATCCCACAGCTGTAGAGTAATCAGTTAAATCAAAACATATTTATGTGTATGAAGAACAACCCAATCAAAGTCCAGAAATAATAAGACTTTGTGGTATTACTTGAAAGCTGAGGTTCTCGGTCTTCATTTAATGTAGCGGTTTGATCTTCATTAGTAAAACGGAGGTCTGTCTGTAGACCCCACAACACAAGCTGATCTTCTTGTAACACAAAGTATTGACTCTGGGGGGCTGAGTACAGATGCAAACCATGAAAATAAAGAAAAACATTGAAACTCTTCCTTCCTTAAAATCTCCCATCAAATTTAAGGGTGATTGAATAACAACATTTAAAAGCAGCTCGAGTTTTAATATACAAAAGGAAAATGTTTAACACTACCTCAAAATGTATTGAAAATACTAAACTATCTATGCAACATTTTTTATGAATAGTCTGGCAATAATAAACCATTTATGTAAAGATGCAGCTTAAAGCGAGTTTATATAGAAGCAGCCTGGTCAATACTCAGTGACCACTGTATTATTTTATATCCTCTGTAAGGTTACAGGGTATTTATTGAAACTAAAATCTTATCCTAGACTTAGATCTGCTCAGTAACTTGATCCATTACCTGGTTTTACTGCCTACCAGCTGCCAACGAGACATCCGAGTTTACAGCGACAGGCCTGTTGGACATGTAATACTCCACCCCAATAAAATCCACGGGAATTTAGTAGGCCTGATATTTAGATTAGTCTATATAAATTGTATTTCATACAATAAATTATGTAAATAAAGCGCGACCCTACTCAGAGATTTGTAAATGCTCGTTTAAAGTCACTGCGTTTATTTATGAAGTTTATTTGTTTTTCAAACAAACAAGCAGCTTTAAACATCTAAAAAAAAAGCCACATAAAGGCCTACCTAGACAATAAATAGGATTGCGATATGCCGAGAAACGAATGCGGCTTACTGACAAGTTTTCGGGAGCAAAGTTAAAAGCCATTTACAGCCTGTCCTTCAACTGACTCTAATGTTGAAATATTTACTGCGACACGACAGCCGAACCAAGGCCCAGTTTACTTACCGAAAAAGCCGAACAAATAGAGCAGCAAAACTACATTCAGAGCCGATTGTCCAGCGACCAGTCGACACATTATTGGTTTGAAAAGTGGGTCTATTGCGGTGACGATTTGAAAAAAATCCTCCAAGTTGCGTCAAAACTTCAGTAAAATTCCGTCCATGAGTCGGTGTCTTCGTCCCCGCCTGTGTGTGAATACCTGTCGGACAGGTGGATCAGGAAGTAAAGCTCAGGGAATAAAACTCCTTTCTGCTTACAAGCACAGCGAATTAAGAGACAATCAACTCGAAACTCACATCAAAGGGAAAAAACGCATCGCGGAATTCAGATACTAGTTTTAACACACACGCTAATGTTTTAGAAAAAAGGAAAATCGATATACACTGAAATTACTGTAGTTTGATGAAGTTTAAGTTAGATTGGTTTTATTCGTTTCCTCCAAAAAGGCAACAAATACACATAAGTGTTATCAAATCGTCTTTCTCCACAGCAAATTAGATCATACTTCAATTCTTCGAGCTGCCAGTGCAGTGGAGAAGTCAGAAAAGTTTCAAAGGGGTGACAAGTGTCACAACAAAATCTGGGACCAATCATATTGTGTGACCCAAGGGGGCGCTACATGTATGACAACATAAACTTCTTTAAGTTTTGGTATTAGACATGTGAAATTAGTCATGGGTATGAATCCTGGGAAGTTAGATTTAGTAGACAGCAGACTGGTGAGGAGACTACAGCACAGCAAGTCATGGATTTAGATATAACCACCAGACAGGGATCTATGTTGACTAAAAGGGGTTATAACCAAATCAGGGGCTGTCTACAGAAAAATAAACTAGCATAAGTCAGTATTTCACAGATAAATTACTGAAGACAGGCTAGTCTTTCATCTAGCCATTTCAAAAAATTTACACATTTTTAGGCTTGAAACAACCCTAAAATAGCTGATCATCGTGATGAATCTAATTATTTGAACAATTGGCAACTAATTTAGCAATTAATTAATCATTAACTGGAGTATAGAGGTTCTAAAACATGACATTAGCTATAAGAGTAACCCAGAGATTATCAAATACACTAGAATTGCATATATATATATATATGCAATTCACACATTAAGGTTCTAAACAATCCAGGTCATGGTCAAGATTGGAAAAGTTTAGTTTAGGCACAACTGGGTGTGAAGTTTTCTGGTGGACATTTAATCTCTCATCAAAGAAGCTTCTTCAGTTCTAACTGATGCTGGGTGAGCACTGAGATAAATATACTGTAGGTGGACTGGGCTATGCTGAATACATTATACCCAGTGGCAGTAGCCACATCAACCCCTAGAGGTCAGTGCTGATGTAGTTTTAGGCAAATATTGCAGAATTAAACAAGTCTACACAAAAATGACAACATTTGCACAGTAACATAAAATAGCACTCTTAAGGCCAGAACCCACTACCATATAGGTTTGTTTGAAAAAACAAATTGCTTATATAGCAAGCAGGGCAGACTCAGACAATCAATTGAACATTTCAATAGACGGTGTTCTTTACTCATGGTAGAAGCTCGTGAGTGCAGAAAACAGATAAATTAAAACAACAATATTCAGTGAGCTTGTTAGAGCAGCAAACACAGACTGACCTTGCTTGTTTATGCTGGGGGAATTTCTGGGACAAACTCTCCAGTGGATGTATAGTGGGAGCCTCTACACAGCCTGTGTGACAGTGAAAAAAATGCCTTGGAGCTTGTAAAGTCAGATGCAAGCAATGTGTTCCAGCATTTTCAAAGTCTTTTCATGCAGTTTTTCTTTGATAAAAGTTGAATTGGGGTTTCATTACTCCTTATAGCAAGCTCCTAAAACCCATCAAACTAATTTGAGATGCAGCTTGTCTCATGTGGAGTAATAGGTCATGATTAGATGTTCTTTTTACCATAGCTGAGTTCATAAAGAAACATTTTTCTTCATTCGTCTTCTAACAACAAGTTCAGGCATCTGTTGACATTGCCTTCGGCATAAGATAACTGACTACACAAACAATTAAAACACAACAATCTCTTACAGTTTTAACTTAGGAAAAAAGCACATGACCTCTGTAGAAGAAATATTTAATAGACTGTATAATGACTGATATTGAAAGCTCTAATGATGTTAAATCTGTAGGACATATCCATTTAAACAAGGATAATATACAGGAAATATTGGTTAAGCTGTGGTGAATAATGGAAGCTGAATGATCACTAGATCAAATTCTCTTTAGGGCCTCATACAGCTCTGTAAGATGCATGTGTGCTTTTAAAATAAACCCAAACAATCTTTAATATAGTCTCTTCAGACATGTTATCCCCTTATGACTCCCCTGTTTGCTCACCTTATTTCACTACCCAGCATATATATATCAAGCAACAGATGATCTATTGGGACTCCCCTGGAATTTCAAGACAGACTCCTCCACTATCCCTGTCTGCAATCGTTGTACTGATGTAATTATGTCTAAAGGGAGAACTTATTTTCTTTTCCCAGCCTCCATTAGTTTACTTTCTCATGGGGTGCAATTCTTTATCTCGCAACTACTGTATTTGTTTCTTCAGAGATCCTTTGAAGATTATCTATGTCTTTTTGGTCTCACTAGTCAGTTCATTTTTACATTGATCATGTGTTCATCTAAGATTTGCTCTAAACTGACAAAGGAGTGCTAGACTAAGTCCTTTCATGACATGTAAAGAATCTAAAAGGAATGCATCTTTCTGTACATTGCTCCTGAAATGCTTTCCTCTATATTATTTTAATGAGTTTCAATATTTGACAGACTATGTAGTAAAGTCCTGCTCTGGAATCTGTCCTAGATGTAAGATAAAACATTGTCTAATATCTTATTCTTAAGGTGGGCAATTCCAGTCCTTATGGGCTGCTGTTGTGGATATTTAAGCTACTAGCTGTTGAGCCTTTTTGAGAACCTATATAGCACACCCCCACTATATTTCATAGATCTTGATGTCATTTTTGTAGAACAAATAAGCTTTGGAGGTACACCACTTAATCTAGGGATGTTTACCACCTTATTTTGTGGGATTCCCAAAGAGTTCCTAGGCCCAGAGAAGAAGCGAAGCCTCTCTAATTAACGTTTGGCTCTTACTTGGGTTCTCCAAAGAGCCCAGAAAACCTCAAACAAGAAGGAGGCTCTTTGGATGTGAAAAGGCTTCTATACTTTGTAAACTCCTCCTTGCAGGTGGTACACCTCTGTCTAATTGCTGAACATGAAATCTCTGTCTTTTATTCTTGATTCAAATCTCATAAGCTGAGGTTAGTTTTGGATCACAGATGGAGCAGATGATCCAGAGTTTTATGTTTCCGCCCTTCACCACAACAGACCTGAGTTGTACCAGCAGGACATCATATAAAGTCAAAGTCTGTCTCTCCCCATCTCTCCAGCTCTAGCAAAATAGCAGTATACCTTCTTCAAGCAGAGAACCTCAAAATCAAAGGAGCTGACACGGATTCGGACCACTTGCATAGTAAAACTCGTGTATTGGACATACTGGCATGAGCATATGGGGTTACCAACTGCTCCCTGTTCACCCCAGAAAAAACAAACCAGTAGCGTGGAAGACGTTGACAGGCCATGAGGTTTCTCTTAAATTTTTCTCAAGTATTTTTTTAACACCACATTCAGATCATCTGCAAAAAGTAAACATGGGAAATACCTTCTTCATGACTTGGGCCATATATTCAGGGGGCAGATTAGGTGTAACCCCAAGGATATTTTGCTTATATGGGTGCAACTTTTTTTCCTAAGCTGTTTATAAAAAAATATCCCATGTTCGTTTTCATGTGGACTAGGCCTAAATCAAGAGATTCTTTAGACACCAAAACAGCATTGGAGACTATGACCCTGTAAAAGTCCCACTTTACCGGAGGTGGGATGGCTCTTAAAAAGTGACCCTGGAACCACCGTTTTTTGGGGCTTGGTGCTTGGATGTGTGCTGCTTTTCTCATGGCTCTTTGGCTGGGACTCTGTCTGTCAGGCCTCTACCCATGGGCAATTTTCCCCTTGGCTTTCTGGGTTCCTGGTTGTGTAGAAGGGTGTTAGTAGAATCTCCTGTAAACCCCCTGGGGCTTTGATACTGTGGCTGCTAAAGAATTTGCTGGGGCTCTCCTCTAAATATTTTGGACTTGGCAGAAGCTGGTTTACCCTGAGAGAACCTACTTATGCATAGGGAGAACATGCAAACTCCATGCAGAAATAGAACCCAGCACCTTCCTGCTGCAAGACAACAGTGCTACAAACTGCACTGCAAGCTGGTCAGCACCACCTAACATTTTAAACTCATCTGCCAAAAGCACCACTTGAATATCATGGTAGTCACAAAAGTAGGGGGATCTTTATTTTAAAAACAAGGTTAAGGGGCCTGTAGATGAATTGTAATGTTTAAGGAAACACACCCTCACTCAGGACATGGTGTTTATAGATGTTTCCATAAACCTATTTCTCATGTCTGAATGACATCTTATTGCATAATAGTACAGTGGAGAAAAGTGTGCTAATAGATGTTAAAAGTTTCCTTCTTCATTCTTAACTACGAATCAAAACCATGTAAAAATCAACAATGAAATAAATGCAGCTAGATACTCTTTAAGAGAAAATTCATCACTTTACCGGCAGGTTTGTATTAATGAGAATATTGTGTAACAGTTTAAAAACTTGGTGCTGGGTAATTGGTACTTTCCTAGTGATTTTTAAAGAGATATTGCATAAGCTGTATTGTGCAATCTGTTTGGCTACAGGATTGTGCCTCTTACCTTTGTCTGTAATCTCTTTCATTCAAACACACCATTATAGTTTGTGATGCATTGTGTGTAGGAAAAAAGGCGTCTCTGTTATAGTCACAGGTTCTCACTTACAGCAACAGTCCCCTCACTGACAATGAGGGCTCTGCTCTGCTCTGCTCACTTGCTTTCTGGCGTCTCTGAACAACAAGAAACCCCTTATTCTGCTCTCAATGCTGAGGGGAGACTAATGAAGGTGATTTGCTGGGAAACAAAAGATGGATGTGTCCATTGTAGATAAAGAAGCAAGGCGGAAGCCATTCTGTCTTTCATTGCTTAAAATACACTGAAAAGGTAATGATATCTTTGCCACTATTCAGTTCACGTTTTGTATGAAAGGTCTCACATACACATGGGAGGAACAAAAGCCAAAGCCATTTCTCCACCTTTTATATGAATGCAAAACATTATCTTAACATTTGTGCTTTAAACTACTGCCCTGAACAGGAATTCAGTCTAAGGTTGAGTCATATTTTACACATCAGTCAGGCAGCCATAATCTATCCGTGTGAAACATGTCCTGCCAAGCCCATGTTTTTGTGTGTTTCTGTGTTTAGGCATGTGCAAAGGAATTTAATATTAGATTGCTGTGCCAGGTACAACCCATCCCAAGGTGTGGAGACCAAGGAGAAATTACTAAATCATAGATTTACATTAGAAACACACATAAGTTCCTCCTTTCTTTTTTTCCACAACTGTGTTTATCATACAGATCTGACATTTGAATCATTACTTTTTTTTCGTTTAATTATGGTTGCCATAACAAATACTACATAGAGAAATGTTGAGTCACGGAGAAAAAATAGTGAAGAACACTTCCCTAAGGAGATGTAGAGAACACTGCCTCTGCTGCAGTTTATAATGCAACTGTATCTACAGTGCATAGAGTATTTTCCATCTTCCAGATTCCTCTTTTTCTTGTTATTTCAAAAGATTAAAGACATTTTGAGAGCAAAGATAACGGGAGGAAATTCAAAACCCACTTTGCATATAACATCAGTTATTAATGAAAATAATTACCCAAACAACCCATTCCTTAATAAACCATGACTTAGTTGTGAATAGCCATCATTTTCTGGAAGCTGAGTTCACTCTCACTCACCACACCCTGGTCTGACAAATGGATATGTAAAAAAAAAACACATTTAATGTTACTTCCTTTATGGCAACAGGGAGAAGTCTAAAATATCTCAAATGAAAACAAATTCAGGAACCGATTAGAAAGAAAAGTTATTGTCATTCATCGACTGGAAAGGGGTATCCCAAAGCAATTTATAAAGTTTTGAGACTCCAGTAAATCATAATAAGAGCTATTACCTACAAATGAAGAAAACCAGTTGGGAACTATCTTAGGAAAGGATTTGTAATCAAAATTACTGCAGGAACTCATCAAGGGACAAGAAAAAGAACCTAAACCTACATCTAAATGACTGCACTAAATGACTAATTTGCTTAAGGCCATTGTTGATGTTTTAACAATACTTAAAAAAAAACTGCAAAAATGATTTGAAGATCTGAACCACAACTAAAGCCAAAAATAACACTAAGATTAGATTCTTATGTCCTCAAAAATCTGCTAAAACTAACACAGAGAAGTAATACCCTACCTGCAGCCAAACATGGTGATGGTACTGTGCGGGTTTGTGACTTTTTTGCTGTTTCAGCACCTGGGAGACTTGTTATAGATGATGGAACCTGAAAGTCCTGAGGAGAAAAATGTCCAGCCATCCATCTGTGGCGTTAAGTTCAAGCTCACCTTAGTTATGCAGCAGGACAATCTTCTGAAACATAGCAGCAAATGTATACTATGTAAAAATAATTCCATTATATGAAAGATCTTGCATTGTAGTTTCTTATATTTACTCACTTTGTTTTCTTCAGTATCAAAGGTCCCTGAAATGTCTCACTGCAATGAATAACAGCAAAAATAGCAAAAATGTTCAAGGTTCCAAATACATTTTCTAATAATCAGGACAAGGTAATAGAGTTAAAAGCAATTTCTTATACCATCAAGTATTTAAAAGACACATTATAAGGTCATTTAATTGTTTCACTTTGAAAGTAAACATTTAATTTGTTTTAGTAAACAATCTGCAGAGATGGAACATCTTATTTGGTAGAAATGTAGGACTACCAAACATTCTAAGTGTTACCATGAAAAACATTCCCCTAACATGGACTGTGCACATGTATTACTTAATAAAAAGTATTTTGTTGAGCACTTTAAAGTGTGAAATGGTGCCAGTCTACACTTATAACCTGGTATCACGCATTATATAAATTGAATAAACCCAATTTTCACAACATGACCTACATTTTTTAGTTTTATAGTCTTCTATCACATCTTGAACTTTACGTGCACAGAGAGCATGTTGTTCCTTATCTGTGGTAAAGCACAAGTTCCAATGCTTGCATTTTATAAAACTCATTTCCCCAGATATCTACTTCTTCATTGTGTGCAGTTTAACCAGGACAGTAACAGAAAGTTGCTTTGTAGTAACAGTATTGTTATCACAATCAAACTGGAACAGATGTTAAAAATCATACAACAGCTGGTGATGTGTGGGCTAAAACCATCTTTAAAGCATTGAGTAGTTCAACTCAGACCTCAGGGTTATGTTGAGAAAGTTACTTTCAATTTGTTGTGGTAAAAATTCTGAGTTTTTACTCAGTTTTTCATTGAAATAGTTCATAGATCAACATAAACCCAAAGTTCACAATGAATTATTGTGTAAAATGAAATGCTCAAGCAAGAAAATAAAGAAATGATTATTTCTGGTCTTCTTTTGTTGAAAAATTTTTCTTATATAATGTACTTTTCCAGACAAAGAAAAATGTTAAAATCAAATTCCACACTTTTCCTATCATTGTAGAAAGCTTGTAAAAGGTCCTCCCTTAATATATATATTATAAGTTATGTTATTGTAGAGTTTGTAGAACATTAAAAAGGCACTTTAAAACAATAAAAATGTAAAGTGGTAATACAGTATATAATGCCATGCATTATGTATATTTTTAAGATACTTAAGGTTTACAAGTTTTACAGTTTGTACAAGAAACTGTTGATTAGTGTTTGTCTTGTTTTAGCTGAATAATGTCAGTATTATCCTTGTTTCACTGCTTATTCCGCCTCATCATCTGCAATTCATCAGTTCTGCTCTAAGTCCCAAGGAAAGGTGTAGGCGTAAAATGTTGGATTTTACCTCAGGGTGTCATTTGAATAACGGTGTTACACACGTTACATTCCTGTGCTTTTCCAGGTCTCTTAGTTGTTTGGAAAATATCCTGCACAGAATATTGCATCGGATTAATTATACTCAAAATAAGGCTTTACTCAGACACAGATAACAGTTGACAGCTCACTGAAATGTGTTAAAAATTACTTGTCTAAAGCGCTAGTAGCCTTTAATTGATGGTGGACAGACAAGGAGGGGAAGATATACAACAAAGGTCCGATGGTCTTGTTAAGGACTGAGACCTCCATGAGTTGCACACTTTTAACTCTGTGCCAACACTGCATCTCATCAGTAACTTTCAAAACCTCATCAACACAGAAAATTCAGAAGCAGGATGGCAGAGAAAACAAAACCTTTTGCTCCATATGAATATCTCTGAAAATGTGTTTCCACTCTTACTCAAAGTTTTCTTTCAACTCAGACTTGGAGCAAAAAAAAATGCTTTTTCAGGAAGATGCTTTTAATTCTGGAAAGGTACTCAGACATTTTCCTGTGTGGCAGATCCATAATCAGAGGATCGTCATTACATTCTCCAGAAGAACAGAGAGATGTACAACAAGATAATAAAGTTCTTCCTGGTAAGGACGTTTTAATATTTCCCAAGAGCTTCAGTGCAGAATTCTTGGGAAGTCTTCACATGTTTCTCACTGCTGCAGCACATCCACTTTCTTTATTCTTTTTTCCAATTAACATAGAATAGAAAAGTTCTGGCTAAAAAAGGTGTCAGGATAAGTTTCTACAAATGACAAACTAGAGCTGCAAGACTGAGGTGATTTTGTTCTTACACCTCTGGGAGGGACAACAAATTCCCCAGTTCTTGATACTGGTGGGAGCCTTAGAATGACTAACTTTGTGTTCTAATGCAGGCATTGTTTGGCAGAGAAAATTAATACTCAATGATCAATGCTCTCTTTAAAAAAAATAAATTTATTATAGTTTCCTATTTATATTGCCAAAAGTTTTCGTTTGTTTGTTTATACTTTTTATTGACACACAGTAAACTGTGACTCTACTCTTCCCTTATCTTTAGTGCAGCTATGGAAGTGATTTAGTTATTAAGGTTCACTGATTTAGTGGTGTGACTCTGTACTTTTACCAATACAATAAACATGAAAATTAATCGAATGAAAACTCAAATATTATTGTTATGGTCACTGACCTCTAGGGGCTCTCTTTTTTTTGAGAGCTCTGTGTTTTCTGTTTCAGCTCTGCCTGATTGCTGCAGG
>JAUZNJ010035626.1:0-12178 GCA_034780135.1 Jordanella pulchra
GATAGATAGATAGATAGATAGATAGATAGATAGATAGATAGATAGATAGATAGATAGATAGATAGATAGATGATTTAGTGATTGTTATACATAACTACATCATAGTTTTGATATTTAGATATCAAATGGACTTACAAAAAGGAAGCAATTTTACTCAATAACCTCCTTACTCATGTACTTGTTAAGTAGAGATTTATCATTGATGAGAGATACCTGTACTTTTCTCTTAGTTTACATTACTATCCGTTCTTTTCTATTCAGCAGTGATTTGTCTCAAAACAATGCCTACATTATTATGTATAGAAATACATAATCAAATTCGTTAGAATTTAAGATTAATATTTTATTTTTTTTCCGGAATATGCACATACCAAATACTTACCGGTTTTAGTTTAGTGGAACTTGCCCTCACAACATGACGGAAACGTTCACGTATCATGTTAGGCGCCATATTGCGCACAAAGTAGTTGTCAGAAAATAAGCCTGATAATAATACACCCGCGGAGCTTAAATCTATCAGTTTGTTAGCTCCGAAATTAATATTAATATATTTAACTAAGCTTAGGATAATTTGTTTTATTACACACTTTTCTTGCAATTGTTCTTTTAACTACCAATAACTTTGAATGTTTTCCGGCGTATAAAGGAAAGCCCCGCAGTTCAGGGTTTTTTTCTAAGCCTGCCTACCGCCAAAATTCAAGTAAAGACAGGGTTGTCGGTTGTAAACACTGGGCTGCTACCAGTATTTTTTTCATTTCGTTTCGCCTTCTCCCCAATCAGGCCACCAGAACCCGCAGGGAGAGAGAACAGAAAGATGTACATCAAATCAATTATCATTGAAGGGTTTAAGTCCTACGCCCAGAGGACGGAAATCAACGGCTTCGATCCGCTTTTCAACGCGATCACAGGACTGAACGGCAGTGGAAAGTCTAACATCCTCGACTCGATATGTTTCCTCCTTGGCATCTCCAACCTATCACATGTAAGGCACATATTATTTACTTATTCAGTAAATAGGTCATTCCGTTTTCAGGTCATCGTTTATTTTTGCTATTTCATTTATTTCACGTGAAAGGTGCGAGCCTCCAACCTGCAGGACCTTGTGTACAAAAATGGACAAGCTGGCATCACTAAAGCCACTGTTTCTATTACTTTTGACAACTCCAACAAAAGCCAGAGTCCTCTGGGGTTTGAAACCCACGATGAAATCACTATCACCAGACAGGTAAGGATACAGACAGCAGTTTCACAGATTCCTTTTTTTTCCCCTTTATCCACAGTATAACATGAGATGTACCCATGAATCGCTGTTAATACTCTAAAGTTTGGTTCTGGAGCACCCACACTAAAAATGGACGGTATAATTGGAATTTTATTTTTATTTTCTTAATAAATATTTATAAAAAAAATAGTGATATTCATTCTTATTCACCCCCCTAAGTTAATACTTAATGAGGCTATTTCAATCATCATCCAGTATTTGCTTCATTTTTCCCATCATTCCTGACAAGCTTCTCATCTTCATAGCATGATTCTGCCACCACCATGTTTCATTGATAAAACAGTGTATTGTAAATAAAATTATTCAGTCCCCAGCATTGAGTAGATGGATATGTTCTTGGTTCTTCTTTTGTTTCTGCTGAACAAAAAACAAAAGAAAACATACAGTGGGGAAACTATATTTTAGATTGTTGCGCTGGGTTTCCATGTTGATCTGAAAGGATATTCACATTTATTTTGATTCCTCTTAATAAAAACTACTCTTATTTCCATCAGTAGAAGTTTTTTTCCAAAATGGTTTTATTTCTGCCTTACAGGTGGTCATCGGTGGCAGGAACAAGTACCTCATCAATGGAGTCAACGCCAACAACACCAGAGTGCAGGATTTATTCTGCTCTGTCGGCCTTAATGTTAACAACCCTCATTTCCTCATCATGCAGGTTAGCTGTTTCTCTACATTATTGTGTTCTTTTAAGGAAAAAAAAATAAGACTTTAAATTTTCTTTCTTCCACTTTAGGGGAGGATCACCAAGGTTCTAAACATGAAGCCACCAGAGGTAAAACCTTCACACATCCACACATATTTTATCTGTAATCGTCTTGATTTAGCCTTTATAAAAACACTGTTCTTCCAGATTCTCGCTATGATTGAGGAGGCAGCAGGCACCAGGATGTACGAGTGTAAAAAGATCAGCGCCCAGAAGACGATTGAGAAGAAGGAAGCCAAACTAAAGGAGATTCAGACTGTAAGAAATCCAGTCTTTTTATGCTTGTTTTACTGAAGAATCTCTGCAGCAACTTTTATCTTGCATTTTGCTTCAATAGATTCTGGATGAGGAAATTACTCCAACGATGCAAAAGCTGCAAGAAGTAAGTTGAATGATAACTCATGAAATTCTTTTCTATACAGATATGAAGAGAAATGTCCGCCTCTTCTTGCACAATTGGTATTTTTCATCTAGATCGCCTCCTTTTCCTCCAGGAACGATCCTCCTACTTGGAATACCAGAAGCTGATGCGTGAGATCCAGCATTTGTCGCGCCTCTATGTGGCTTGGCTGTTTGTTTGTGCTGAAGAGACCAAAATGAAGTCTGCAGAGAATCTGAAGGTGATGCAGGACAACATCTGCAAGATGCAAGCCAACATGGCTGAGAACGAGAGCAAAATCCAGGAGCTCTCCGCTCAAATTCAGGAATTGCAGAAGAAAAGAGATCAGGTACAGCAGATCATTTAAAAAAAACAAAAAAACGTAACCATAAATATTTGTGTAAAGCCACAGCTCCTGTGGTTGTTTAGTAATAATGTTGTCCACCTTTGATGTTAAACTGCTCACGTTAAGGAAGTAAATGGAGTATTAAAAACCCTGGAGGAAACACTTGCTGATGCGCAGCGGGTGGATGCTAAAGCTCAGAGCGCACTTGACTTAAAAAAGCAAAATCTCAAAGATGAAACCAAGAAGCGCAAGGAACTTGTGAAAAGCATGGAGGAGGTAACGAATTTACCCAGAATTCCTAAATTAAATCCTAAAGGAAAATAAATCAAACCCACAATTCCCGACTTGTAGGATAAGAAAATGCTCGTGGTGAAAGAAAAAGAGGTTTCCAAACTAGCTGAGCAGCTCCGGGGTATTCAGGAGGAGGGACAGAAGGACAGCGCCGCCCTAGAGGCTGCAGAGCAGCACTTCAGAGCTGTGTCAGCCGGTCTGTCCACCAATGAGGACGGCGAGGAGGACACACTGGCCGGGCAAATGATGGCATGCAAGAACGACATGAGCAAAGCAGATACCGAGGCCAAGCAGGTGAGAGATGAATTTAAACATATCAGTACGTCATCTTAGAACCATTTCCTAGAGATTTCAAACATTGGGTCAGTGAATGCATCAAGATATGGGCATCAATCTAAAATATCAAGAGATATGTTCCACCTCTTGGTTCCACTTTATTTGGTTCTGCTAACTACACCACTACCTGTTCTCTACCTAGGCCCAAATGACCCTGAAGCACGCCCAGGCTGAGCTAAAATCCAAACAGGCTGAGGTGAAGAAGATGGACAGCGGCTACAAGAAAGACAAGGATGCTCTGCAAGCCGTCAGAAGCAGCAGGGAGAAACTGCAGGCTGAGCTAGCCAAACTCAACTACGAAGGTAGCGGCCGCCCTCCGAACGGGTTCCGTGCAGCTTCTTTGCTTTCACTAAATCGGTGCGATAACGGCGTCTGCCTCTCTGCAGATGGAAAGGAAGAAAGTCTGCTGGAAAAGAGGAGGCAGCTGTCCAGACAAGTCTCTCAGCTCAAAGAGACCTACGAGCGGCTCATGTCCCGCTTCCCCAACCTGCGCTTCGACTACAAGTAAGCTGCTCTCATTCCGATCATGCAGGGCTTGTGGTTTAAAAGTGCAAAGAAAGAAAAAAAAAGCTTATAGTTAAGATAACCCAGTAGGTTTGATGAGTAGCAGCTTCTCCTTAAAATACCTACATCAACTTCAAATTTAGCCTTTCAGTTTCTTACAGGTTTTTTTTTTTTTTTTTTTCATAGGTACAAAATTGGTTTTGTTTTCAGGTTATTGTCCACTATATCTGACAGAAGTCTTCACTTTTAATGAGATGTTACAAACATATGCAGGGATCCGGAGCGTGGGTGGGACCGCAGCAAGGTGAAGGGGCTGCTCGCCAACCTGATCACGGTTAGCGACGTCACCTACGCCACAGCGCTGGAGGTTGTTGCCGGAGGCCGACTGTACAACATTGTTGTTGATACAGAGGTAAGTGTGGGGGGGGGGGGCTGTGAAGAGGCTTTACAGGAAGACGGTGAGACTCTAACCAGGCGGACCTCTGGTTTAGGTGACTGGTAAAAAGCTCCTGGAGAAGGGAGAGCTGCAGCGGCGGTACACCATCATCCCCCTGAACAAAATCTCTGCCAAGACGCTTAACGACAAAGTGATCAAAACAGCAAAGAGTCTGGTGAGAGAGCAGCTTCAGATGAGAATCAAATACTTTGGTGTTTGCTTGTAAAGATTCAACATTTGGGAGTTGATTTTTCCTGCTTTCTTCCACTTTCTTGGTTCTGTTAGGTCGGGCTGGATAACGTTCACACAGCTTTGTCTCTAGTGGGCTATGAAGCGGACCTACGGAAAGCCATGGAGTACGTGTTTGGTTCCACTCTGGTCTGCGACACCCTGGACAACGCAAAAAAGGTGGCCTTTGACAAGCAGGTGATGACTAAGACGGTCACTCTGGGAGGGGACATCTTCGACCCTCAGGGAACCCTGAGTGGAGGTGAGTGGGTAGTCTGGAATCTGTCACGGTTTGTTTCAGTCATCTGTCTGTGGATTCTGGTTCCTATACTTGTGCTAGCATTGCTTTGTAAAATTCAATTGGGTGAAAAACCTACAAATTAGTAAAACCGATCGTTGTCGGTCATTGAAAGATCCCGAACTGAAAACTAGATCTTTTCAGATCAGTAAAATGTTGGTAAACGGTAGGGATGCACATTTATCAGATGGTTTGTTGTTATGATGCATTTCTGGTCATGAGAACTATTTTGATTCATCGTATTAATAATTAATTAGAATAATGATGATTTAAAAAAAAAAAAAACTAAAACAAAAAGGGTGAATTTTGAATTTTATTTCAAAGATTTTCTTCTTTCATATTTCCTGGTTGCTATGCTAGGATGTTTGGTGATATAAATCACTTTCTTATCTAACTGGTGTCTTGAAGAAGCCGATTTTAAACCTGTATGTTTTTGAGGAGTAGAGTTTGTGATTGTGGGGCTATGATTGCTGTGACATGCAGTCATAAGCTAAAATTGCTCATATTAGCCTTTCTGATCATACATTTCTGATTGCTGCGTTTTTAACAAATGTAGTTGTAACCATAATATGCGCCATCTTTTCTCGCCCAGGTGCTCGCTCTCAGTCGGCGTCCATCCTGGCAAGCCTGCAGGAGGTGAAGGACGTCCACAACGAGCTGGATGAGAAAGAGGCCCAGCTGCAGGATGTTGAAGGACAGCTAGCCGGCCTTAAAGGAATCGCTGAGAAGTGAGCAGCTTTCAAAGACTCCAGCAGAGAATTTAACATCATTTCTACCTGCTTTTAATGTTAAATTAGCCTCCAGACATGGGCGGCTCTCGGATTTTCTATAAAACTTACATCAATGCTCTTTTTTTATGACACTGTGGGGAAGAGGTATCTTCCCATGAAAGGACTTTAAAGCATAGGAATAACACCAGTTACTGGCTCACTCCTCGATTTGTTTTGGCATCAGCAATCTTAGCGTGTTGACGTCCATCCTTTCAGGTACCGTCAGCTGAAGCAGCAGCATGAGCTGAAGGTGGAGGAGGAGCAGATCCTGCAGGCCAAGGTGAAGCAGAGCTCCTTCCACCAGCAGCAGGAGGAGCTGGAGAGGCTGCGCAAGGCCATTGGTCAGAACACAAACACGGTTCTTTAAAGGTCGATGCTCTGTGCCTGTGAGAATCTCATTTTTTGGTGGCTGTGTTTGACCAATCAGAGGAGAGCGAGGAGACTCTGCGTGTCACCAAGGAGGTGCAGAAACGGGCAGAGGAGAAATACAAGGTGCTGGAGAACAAAATGAAAAACGCCGAGGCGGAGAGGGAGAAGGAGCTGAAAGCAGCCCAGGAGAAACTGAACACAGCCAAGGCCAAAGCAGACGCCTTCAACAAGAAGCTGAAGCTAAAGCAGCAGGTAACAGCGACTCAACACAGTGGCGTTACCGAAAAGCTCCCTCCAGGATTCCTACAGCCTGGAAAGATGCAAAGTTTTTACTGGAGTATATTCCATGAGTAGAAAAGCAGAAACTATTTTGGATTGCAGACTTTATTCTCTATCTCTTTATTTTTAAGCCCAAAGGTCTCTCCTCTACAAGAGATTAAAGAGTTTTAATCTTGTTATCAACAGATCTTGGAGGATGAAGTGGATGTAAACATTTGAAAGTGAATCATTTATTTTAAGCCTGGGAATTTAAATGGTCAAAAAATAAGTTCGAACTACAAAAAAAACAAAAAAACAACTGGTTTTAATCAGGGCTGGACGATATGGTCAAAATTTATATCATGACATATTTCTTAATTTCAGTCGACACGATACAAGTTTGATATCGATGTAAAAAAAAAAATAAAAGCCTTAGAAAGACGACCAAGAATGCCTGCGACAGATATCAATACAAACTTATGGTGAATATTTTTCAATTTTTATTAAAAAATCCTCCAACATAACAGCTTTGAAAACGAAAACGCATAAAACTACAAAACCTGGACAGTAAGTCAGTGACAAATGCTGTATTTATGGATCAGAAATGTGCGTAAAAGTCTTACTGAATTACAACATATCACGATATATATTGTTATTGAAATATTGCTGTAATTTTCATACAAAACTTCTTACTTTTCATACGTAGAAGGAAGTAAATATAATAAACTGTAACTACAACATTTTGGTCATTGATGTAGAAAGTCTGTAAGTTTTGAAATTTGGAATTTATTCTTGAAATGTTAAATTTGTATTTGAGTTTGTCTTCCAGCAACTTTTTTTCAGCACTCTTTGTTTACATAAAACTAAGTGGAGGAGAGATGCTTGAAGACGCACAGGTGTATCTAAATAACAGTTTTTTTCCAATCTGGGAGCTTCACACTTTCATGGAAAGGTTGTTTTCTACAGAATCCAATGATATGCACCAATTTGAGATGGACAGGCGCCAGCGAATCACAGGCAAGAGTAGCAGAGGTCTGTGATTTGCACATAGGTACAGTGGGCATGCTGTAGCTCCAGATGCCGGTGAGACAAAGAAACTTTTACTTGAGTAAAACGCTATCGGTTGGATATATTCCCGAAACGTATTTATTCTGATGGAAACGTACACACTCCTCCCCTCCTAACGCCAATTTAGAGACAGCAAATTATCCAAGCAGTTATATTTCTGAACTCTGGGAGGAAGCTGGAGTACCTGGAGAGAACCCAAAACATTCTCGGTGCAAGAGTACAGTGGTACAAACTGCGCCACCGTGCATCTGACTGCTTCTTATTCCCTTTTATGTTTAAAAATAGAACTCTGGAAAATTGATTGATTGAAAACCGGGCTGATGGTAACGCTCCTGTGGGATGTTTGTTCTTCAGGAGTCTGACGCCGTGGCCCTGGAGCTGGAGGAGCTGCAGAGGGAGCAGGCCGGCTACGAGCAGCAGATCCAGGCCGTGGACGAGGCCATGAAGGCTATCCAGGAGCAGATAGACAGCATGGCGTGCACCGTGTCCCAGAACAAGGTGGTGTTCAACGGAGAACGACGAGCATCTTCGTGCATTTGATGCATTTGTGTTAAAACTGCTTTACGTTAATCTGACTGCATGCTGTTTCTGCATTTATTAAAAGTATTCACCCCATATTTGAGCAAAATACAGCAACAAAATCGAATTTCAGGTGATTGACGGGCATTTGTTGTGTAGGAGGCTGTGCGAAAGGCTCAGGAGGAGCTGACTACACAGAAAGAAGTGATCATGACTCAAGACAAAAACCTCAAGGTGATCAATCTTTAAAAACCTCCATTCACTCGTCTGTGTCAAGAGATAAGTAATCAATCACCCCTTCGCCATCTTTCTTCCTGAATGCTCCAGGAGAAAAGCACCGAAGTCAACAGGATCAGGGAGAAGAACAACGAAGCCCAGCTGAAGATCAAGGAGCTGGAACACAACATCAGCAAGCATCACAAAGAGAGCCAGGACGCCGCGGACAAGGTAGGCGCCATCTGACCATCATATGCTCCATCTATCACAGCGTTGATTTCATTGCCAACCGCTGAGTTTAATGGTGGCTAAACTGGGTTTAAAGGTGGTTGTTGTTGTTTTTTCTTTTCCAGGTGACCCGGATGCTGGAGGAACACGACTGGATCCATTCGGAGCGCCATTTCTTCGGTCAGCCCAACACGTCCTACGACTTCAAGAGCAACAACCCCCGCGAAGCCGGTCAGCGCTTGAAGAAGCTGGAGGAGACCACCAGCAAGCTGGAGAGGAACGTCAACAAGAGGGCCATGAACATGCTGAATGAGGCGGAGGAAAGGGTGAGGAATGGGGGGGTCAATAACTGAAGGTTTGTTTTTTAATGGGTTTTTAAATAAGATTTGTTTTTCCAGACTTTAATCTCTGTCCCACCCACTAGATGTATCCCTCTCTCTTTTCCTTTTCCTCTGATCCAAATACCCAGCAGGGGAAAAGATGACTACATGTAAAGTTTTAAAGGTTTAGTCAGAAAAGGGTTGGATTTTAAATTTAAGAACAATACAGATTTCTCATTTTAACCAAACTATATCCCTGCAGTACAACGATCTGATGAAGAAGAAGAGAATCGTAGAGAACGACAAGGCTAAGATCCTGCAGACCATCAAGGAGCTGGACCAGAAGAAGAATGAGGCGCTCAACCTAGCATGGCAGAAGGTCTGCTTCCTGTTCCCTGCGTTGAAGACACAACAAACTCCCAACAGTTTACCTTTTTTTAATTTGTCTATTTCTCAACATTAAGTTTTGACATTTATTCTTTCTTGTTGTGTTTTATGTTTGCATTAGTGCTACACAGCTGCTACCCACTTTAATCTCACCTCGGTTTTAAACCTCCCTCTGCAGGTAAACAAGGACTTTGGCTCCATCTTCTCCACCCTGCTGCCTGGAGCCACGGCCAAGCTGGCTCCTCCTCAGGGATGTGGCGTCCTGGACGGCCTTGAGTTTAAAGTAGCTTTGGGTGACACCTGGAAGGAGAACCTGACTGAGCTCAGCGGCGGCCAAAGGTTGGTAAACCTACATAACCTTCTCTGTCTGTTTTGGAAACGTTGCTTTAATTTTCGGTATCTCCTCTCTCTCCATCAGGTCCCTTGTTGCATTGTCTCTCATCTTGGCCATGCTGCTTTTCAAACCGGCTCCCATCTACATTTTGGACGAGGTAGATGCAGCCTTGGACCTGTCTCACACACAGAACATCGGACAGATGCTGCGCACACATTTCACACACTCACAGGTAACGTGAAAGAAATGGAGACCAAACAACGTCCCCCATGGTGTAATTTGATCTCATGGAAAGGCTTCAAATCCAGAATAAAATGTAGGTTCTTGTAAAATGGCTAAAAATACTTGTTTTTTACCTTTTCCTCTGTAGTTTGTGGTGGTGTCCCTAAAAGACGGCATGTTCACAAATGCCAACGTCCTGTTCAAGACCAAGTTTGTCGACGGGATGTCCACAGTGTCGCGGACTGCGCTAAGCCAGAGCGACTCCAACGTTCCTCTTAAAAGCCAAGACAAGGTTCGTCAGAAGGACAAGAGGAACAAGCAACTCATCAGCTAACTGCTGCATTGAAGTGCTGCTTTTTTTATATAATCCACACGTCTTTGTCTCCTATTAGAAATCCTTTCCTGATGCTTCTCATTTTATATCCAGTTTTCAGCTTTTTCTTTTTATATGTGCAGCTTGATGGCTATATATTATTTTTTTTTTGTAAATAAAAATGGGTCAAACTCTTATCGCTTTAAGGTTTCTGTCTTTTTTTCTTGACGGTGAATATTATTGATCATTATTAATGTCACAAATATATATATATTTATATTTACCTGAGGGAGTCAGTTTAGAGGTAAGGTGTGAATTAATATTAGGTTAAAGTTATGGTTAGGAGTATACCTTAATGTTTTAGGGAAATGGAGTAACTAAGATGAATGTAAAGTCTTAATATGGATAGAAATACAAACGTGTGTGTGTGTATATATATATATATATATATATATACAGTATATTCTAAATGAAGTGGAAAATCCTAGCTTCCCACTAGGATCGCTCTGACCCTTTTTTTTGTTAAGACAACAACCAATCAGATTATGGTTTCTACTTGGTGAAAAAAGGTTCAGTTTCGAACTTTGATGCTTTATGTTCTTATTATTCAGTCTATAAAAAAACAAAAACAAATTAGATTTTTGTCCAGAAAAGCATCCAGGATTTTCTATCACTTGCTAAGTTTTGTTTTGTTATTTCAATCATAAGTGTCACTTTCTTAAAATATGCTTTTAATGATTATCAGATAATTCTCTAATCAAAACAAATTGAACTTAATATGCCAAAATGTTTGAATAATATTTTCCTTAAATGCTCTTATTTTCTTTCTTCTAGCATTATGATCCAGTTCTATATTTTAGTGTGTATTTTTATTTCCTAACTTATAACTAATATTTTTGTTTGAATTTTACTTGTTTAAAAGAAAGTGAGCTCCAGTGCCTTTGCTGAAGAAAAAAAATTCTTGGGTGTAATTATCAAAATAATTCATTTTACTGTGTATGTGTGAAAAATATATTTTTTGTAATTTTAAAACCAAGATTGGAAAAAAAGGGGTTTGCTCTTCTAACTTTTGATGCTTGTTACAATTTGGGACACAAATACTGTCCAAATTCTGCACACTTTTATCCTGGGCATGCGAAACCTTAAGTGCATTTCCTCTCGAAATAAAAAAACTTCAGAGGGGGAGGAGTTCAGTTTGAGTTTTGTGACAGGGCCATAATGTTATACTAGCTCTTTCTGAATGTGTAGTGAAGTAGATTTTTCATAAATACATTAAACTTGTAAAGGAGGAATTAAGTAAATAAAACCAAACGTCATACAGTTATGCTCGTTACATCCACTGCATTGTGTGCAGGATTTATGAATAAAACATTTCATCATTCTAAGTAAAACCAAAACTTTTAAATAGTTTTTTTTTAAGTACTGATTTTATTTTGTAATTATTTAGGATAATTGAGTAAAAAAAAAAAACTGCTGAAAGCTATGAAACACACAAACAACCCAAAATGGGGTCAGTGGTCCAAAGTTTTATTTCATGACAGACATATTCAAACATCTATCGCATCACCTTTAAGTTAACAGCAGGCTCTCTCTTCTTTTCAGGCTTTAGATCATTTCACTCTTCTGGCACATGAGTTTTAGCACATCATGAAAAACATACTTCCCTACTATACAGCAGTGAAGTTTCGTACTCAACCTTCCGCATGGCTGATGAAGTTTATTATCAAGACAAACCCACAACAGCAGTAAAATCCCCATTCTGGGGCTAAAGCTATATAGTGTCCACATGGCCAACAAACACACTTATTTATAAAGCAATTCTCATCAACTCACTCGCTACTAAAATGAACCAAACAAATGAAACTTCACATATTGTAAGAGCTTTGCATCCAGGCATGTTCAACCAGAGCACCGTCACAGACTAGATGGATCCAATGATCATCAGACTGAGTAGATTAAAACAACACAAATGTATCACAGATAAACCAGAAAGATATGTGCTAGCAGGTGCTTTGTCTTGTTGATTAGCATGTTTCGTAAGAGACGTCGGCTCAGGGTTGACTTTGGATGCGTCTGCGCAGCTCTTGGGCCTTATCCCTCAGCTCGGGACGGTTGTCGGACTGCAGCGTTGACAGCGAGCGCTGCAGCTGCTCCCGGCTCCTTGCAGACATGCAGTCCCACTGCTCACTCTCTGTTGGTATGAAAACACAGTTATGAATCAGCTGCCACATACAGTGACTTGCAAAAGTATTTTATAAGTATTTATACCCCCTGAAAATTTCCAACATATACTTCTTAAAGAAGAACTAACATGTCTGTGAGCCAAAATTCTTACTGGTTGATAGATGATCAAATACTTATTTCACAC
>JAUZNJ010035627.1:0-12177 GCA_034780135.1 Jordanella pulchra
ACTAAAACTGGTAGTTGGTTCCACAGGAAAGGAGACTCAGACGAATTTTCTTCTGTCCGAGTCGGTTTGGAGCCTCCATCCAGAAGCACAAACCTACTGATAACTCATGAATAGTTTTGTTGCTGTTTTACTTTTAGTGCCAACTTTTAGTTCACATTTAGGGCCTTTTTATTACCTCTGCCAAGGTTAGTTGAGTGTTTTTGTTTTCCATCTGTGTACAGAGTAACTTGATGAGTTATGAACGGATTTTAATGAAATTTTTACCAAAGCTGAACCTCAGTCTAAGGAACCATCCTTTATGTTTTGGTGATGATCCACATCATAGTCTGGCTATAGGAATGTTTTTAAAGGACTCTCTAACATTGTGAGATAGAGATATTTGGCGGAACAAGCAGTTCCCCAGTAAACCAGAGGGTGGCAGCAGTGAGTATTGACAGATTCAGTAGCAAACAGAAAAAGGCTGGATTATTTTACTGAAGACAAAAGCATGAGAAAAGGGAACATTGTTGGTCTGTTAGCAGGATGAAGCTCAATCTGGGGGTCAAAACGCTTTAACGTTGAAATTTGGACGCTGGTTCAAACGCTGGTCAAGATGCTTTGATTCTTTGACACTTTGATGCTCTGGTTGTTTATCTGCTATGTTCTGTTGTTGCAGCCAGAAACCAGCTTGGATTTATTGACTTTGATGAGTTAGGAAACATAGTTTTAACACATTTTAAGCTAGAAAGTCCACCTGACAACATCACCTGTGCAATCGGTGTGATTGATGATGAATATGATGAACCAGGCGCAGTTCTGGAAAGTTAAAGTTCTCTGAAGCGGACAGTTTGTAGGAGGTTTCCTCGCTGCTGTTCGTAGCGGCTAGAATATAAAGTGTTTTTAAGATTTTAAGTAAAAACTGCAAGTACCAGAAAATACAATGAAATATTTTTTGTTGGCAGGTTTGAACACTTTCAGTTCATTTGGGTATTTATAGACTGTTTCTTTACAGTTTATTAAAAGTAATATTTTAGTGGAGCGAATGATCAGAACTGGCTCTTTTCCTTGTACATAACAATCCATTCTCGTGGCTTTTTTTAAACCTTTGGAGTTCAAATGCTTTATATTTATTTATTGTTCATATGCAGACAGCTCTGCAGAAGCATCACAGCTTGCATGTAGTGTCTGTCTCCCCAAAAACCTCCTGGATCAGCTTTTCTGATTGGTTGACGCTCTGTGTCAAGCTGCTAAAGTTAGATTCCTGAACTCCAATGACAAACGTTGGAAAGCTGCAACGCTCGGACGCGCCGCTCCGGATGCTTGGACCTCTCGATGCTACTTAACACCGTCCTGCAAAGACTTTGCTTGTAAATCAGATGCTTTGACGCCTAGAATGAGTTTGGAGTGAATGCACCTTCAGTCACAATGTGGGGCAAAGGTTGCTGCTCAGAGGTCTGTGCTCTCTGAGTGCTGTTCTAGTTTGATGTGTTTTACCTTTCTGTGAAAGCTAAGACAGCAAGGAAGTCTTTATTAGAGTAACTTCTACTGGTAACTGGTGTTAGCTTTGAGTTCTGAGTGCTAGAATAAGAACTTCACAGATAAACTGTTGGTAATACCATAATAATCAGTAAATATTTATAAATCTGTGTGTCTTTCTTTTAGGGAACCAGTCTGTCCGAAGTCTACATACGGGTGTAGGAGATCTGTTTGGAGACACGAGGTTCTGGCATGGAAAAGACTACTGCAACTTTGTGTACAAGGACTGGATCCAGCTGGACAAACCTTTCGATGGTAAATATTCATCTGAGATCTCTGTGTCAAACACCAGGGATTTTCTTCATGTGCTCCTTTACTTATGTGCTCTGTTGTTTTTCTTATCTTTTAGATTTCATTGACAGACATAAAACTCCCAGAATGCCTTGGCATGACATTGCTTCTGTAGTTCACGGGAAGGCGGCTCGAGACGTGGCTCGACACTTTATCCAGCGGTGGAATTTCACCAAGGTTTGTTGTATTAGAGTTAAATCATTGCATTTTCATCTTCTTCACCATTTTAATTGAAGATGTTAGTTTCACCTTAATAAAGTTTCTGTATCCAGCACTTTTTTTTTATTCTGCATCCAATCATCCAGAATATTTTGGTGGTATTTGGTATTTTTAGTCGTTCTTAAACACTACCTCATCAGCATTGCTTTATACTTTTAAATAGTTTCTTTCGACTCTGGTTGCTGTTTACTCTTTTTCAGTGAAGAACATAATTATTTCCAGAGAAATGTTTTTTGTTTGCCAATTTGTTCTCTTATATTGGACAAACTCTGTATGAGTTGCCTCCATAAATCTGTTTGTTCCTCTATTAATAGATCATGAAGCCAAAATACAGAGCGTTATCATACCCGTACCTGCTGCCCAAGTCTCACAGCACAGCCGAAGAGCTACCATACCAAGTTCCCAACTGCGTCACCACAAAAGTGCAGGTTTGCATTTAGTTGAAGAGGATTCTGCTTTCTATTACTTGAAAGATTTGATGCTATTTAATTGGTTTTGTTTTGTCAAAAGTAAATGTTCCTAAATGTTAACAGAAACAGTGACTGTTTTTCCCCTGGTTTACGTTTTTTGGTAAATAGCCTAGAATACAATGAACTCTGTGATTTGTCAATAAATAAAAGTTTGAAATGGGTGATGAGTGCTGCAACACAAAAACTGATTTACTTATGAAGATTGTTTAAATGTGTCATTAATTATATACACCTTCAATTAGATATGAATATTTTCCTATTTAATAAACACATTTATGTTCCTTCCTTAGAAAACCTGATGTCTGATTGGCTGCTTCTCACTTAGGAAGATAAAGAAACTTTTTCCTGGTTTTCTTTTACTCTAAAGTCGACATTTAAACTAAATCTTGATGTTTGACATTAGTCCCGCCTCCTTGACTTTGATGGATGGGTGACATCTTAAATTAATTCAAGGTCTGCTTCAGCGCCTGAAACATAAATTTATTGTATCATGAAATATTTATGTTTATTTCAAACAATAAAATCAACATGTTTAACTGAGGCCCATATTATTATTGTACTTTAAATCATATTTTACATTTATTAAAGTGTTTTCCTCTCTTTGATGTTTCCTGATGTTAATCCTACTTTCCTCAGGTCCTTCGCTCTGCCTCAGACTGGTCGGCTGGTATCAAACACCCCGAGGAGTCCATCCACTTGGCTTACGTCCACGTCATCGAGAACAGCAAGCACTTCATCTACATTGAGGTCTGTGTTGCTAACGCCCAGAGTTAGTCCTCCAGAGGCCTCTGTCCTGCAGGTTTAAAGCTTTCCCTGCTTCAGTACAGTTGAATTCCATTGATAGCTGATTAACAGGCTTTTGCTGAAGTGCAATCATCAGATTCAGTTGTGCTGAAGCAGGAAACCCTCTAAAAGAGCAGGACAGTGACCCTCAAGGACCGACTTTGGACAGGCCTGGTTTATGGCATAAGAATTCCTTTTGATTTTACATCATTTTCAAATATTTTTTATGCCTTTAATTACAGTGAACCTTCGCTATAACGTGGTTAACCTTTCACCCTCTCGCTGCGTCAAGGGTTTTCATCGTGCATTGTGTTCTGCATTGGTTAAAAACTCTCCGCTTCTTCTCTACCTGTGTGTCAATAACGTACGATTTAATAAATACGTGTACGTAAAACAGCTTGCCAGATTTAAGTTTGCAATTTCAAGTTTCTCTATAACCCGTTCTGCACCATGGGCTTCAGAATAAAAAACATTACAGAGCAGAGTCGGGATGCAGCGTTTCAGTCAGAAGAGCAGTGAAACACACAAGTAACTATCTGTCCCATTGTACTTTGTACTTTTTTCATGATCATTTTTCCTTTTCTCCCATTCTAATCCAATGACTCGGGCCGCGGTGGGGCGTTGCAGGGATCTCCGCAAAGCCTTCAGTTCGTATCGGTGATTAAAATGACTATTTTCCAGTACAGTAGTTATTTGAAAACAAAATGTTTATGCAGTACTTGCGTTTGTTAAACAAATGGTTGGGTCTGTAAAAAGGTTTTGTTCTTTGGTTTCAATGTTTTATGGAGGATTTCATTGTATAATAATTATAAAAAAATAAAGGTTACTACTTCACGGATTTGTGTTGGAACGTAACCCGCATGAAAAACCAGGGTTTACTGTATTTGTATTTTTGTGTTTGTATTTTAAGTTTACCTGAACAATGATGTCATGAGAAAAATGATCGACCAAGTTCTGATGGAGAAGAAAAGTTTTTACCTGAAAACACCTTCAATGTTCAGAACAGGGGACATCAAGAGCAACACGTGTATCAAATACATGAAGTTTCTTCATTTTCTTAAACACACAGCTTTGCTTCCTAATGTCGTCCTAAAGGAGACGAATTCCCACAAAAACACACATTTTTTTTACCAACAGACTGAAGCAGAGGATGGTTTTGCTGTGATCAACTCATTAATGTACATTTCTTTAAGCTTCAAGGATTAAAAGCCACATCTGATCTATGATTCACTTTGTCCTTTCAGAATCAGTTCTTCATCAGCTGTGCAGAAGGCAAGCTAGTTTCCAACAAGATAGGAGACGCTATAGCAGAACGCATCATCAAGGCTTACAGGTAGAGTCAAACCCCAGCGTTGGACGTCAGCTTTTATTTCCCACATCGTACACAAACACGTGGCTGCTGTGTGTCTGAGCGTTTCTTATAAGCAGCCAATAATCATCTCATTTTTTGTTTCCTCATCTTCTCTCTTCATTTCCCACAAACAAGAACAAACATACAGTAAATAAAAACTTTTTATTGTTACTTTAGTGTTTTATTTGTTAACTCTGTCAGTAATGAGAAATTTCACTAGATGAAGAACAAGAACATTTTAACTTAAAACAGATAAAGAGATACGGTTTAAATTAGTGTTTCTTTTTTGTTCACCAGCTTTGTTGTCTTCATCATAGTTATATCTGCTTTCAGACGGATCAATTTATACATATTAAAAGTATAGATTGGTAGTTTATTTTAATCCAACATTCAGTATATTTTGTACCGTAAGCGTTTGATGGGTTTATGGTGAAAATATCAGATTTGAAACATTTCTTCTGCCTGAGTCCATTTTTTCCAATTAATTTTATATTCCTTTTTATATAAAAAGTGATATTTTGGTGTTTCTGATTGCATCATTTTATGAAGAAAATCAGATGCTATGATTAGTTAGTCGTTTTACTAATTACTTGTTTACTCTTGTTACTTTATTTCTGTTTTTTGGTACTTTACTCACCTCTGCTATGGTCACAGATTTATTGCCCACTTGGTTTTAACTGTTTTGTTTGTGTTTGTTTTAACTTTTGTTCCGGTTCTGGTACCATACCTCTTTCCTGTCAGCCTACTGTCTGAAAAACAAGCTACTAGTGTCGCAAAAACTCAATAAAAAAAAAAAAGATTTCCTGATCAACGAAGAGTGGAAGGTTCTGATTAACGATGGGATGTTTTTCTGTTGGTAGAAACGGTGAGAAGTACCGTGTTTACGTGGTGACGCCTCTGCTGCCGGGCTTCGAAGGCAACATCAACACCGGGGGGGGCAGCGCCATCCAGGCCGTGATGCACTTCAACTACAGGTGGGTGTTTCCAGCCTGCTGCTGCACCAAAACAAACCTTTACTGAACACCAGGACTGGTCGGTCCGGGCCGGTTCTGGTTCCACTGTTCTGATGGATCCTCTCATCCACACATCTCTGCAGAACCATGATTAAAGGAGAGTGCTCCATCATCTCCCAGCTGACCAGAGAGAGTAAGTCCTCCATCCTGAGTGTTGAAACCCATCAGTGTTAATGAGCAGAGAAGATCTGAAGGTGTCTGCTTCGTGGTCTCCAGTGGGGGGGCAGTGGATAAACTACATCTCCTTCGCCGGTCTGAGGACCCACTCCGATCTGGAGGGGACCCTGGTCACCGAACTCATCTACGTCCACAGCAAGATGCTCATCGCCGACGACAACACCGTCATCATCGGTAAACGGCGCTCTGCAGCGACGCCTGAGGCAGCAACAGCGACAAACGACTGAAAGTAACCGTTCCTGTCTGCAGGTTCTGCCAACATCAACGACCGCAGCATGCTGGGGGAGAGGGACAGCGAGGTGGCGGTGATCGTGGAGGACTCGGAGACGGTGGACGGCGTGATGGACGGGCAGCCATACAAGGCCGGGAAGTTCGCCCTGCAGCTGCGCCTCGAGTGCTTCAGGTAGCGACTCGCCTTCCACCAGACCAGGATGCAACCGGATTTTAAGATTTTACAAGATTTTACATTTTTATTGCATCAGGTCAGAAGAAAAATGGTCATTTAATGTTTAAAACGGGAAACAAAAAGATTGATTTTGTAGATTGAGGCAAGCTGAGTGATTCATCATGAAGAAGAAAAGTTAGCCTGATTTATTTAAAAAAAAGAACTTATAAGATGTTTGTACCGCCGGTTCCCTGCTGCTGTAAATCTGTGCAGATATTGCATGAAATCCTTGGGAAGAACCTTTACGAGTTGAAATCATTTCTTATCAAAGATCCACATGTGCCTCCAGAGCTGCAGCTGCAGAGCTTTGATTCAGACCCTTAACTAAAGGCCACATCATGCTGAGTGGAGAAACTCTGCTTCTTTTAAATGCAGAGTTTCTATCAGCACTGGAGGACGGAAATATTGATGTTTACATAACAGCGATGCACCAGAGGAGGGAAACTCATCAAACAATTGCAGCGTTTTTAATGCTTTTAAATTAACAATACAAGCTGATATTAAAAGATTACAACAATCGTATCAAGAAATTGTTTTTTTTTATGTTTTAAAGTTTTTTGTCTGTTTTTGCTTTGCAAACCAAACTTCATCTTCCACCATTTTTCTCTCGCCAGCAGTTTTCCAAAGCTAATAGCCACCATTTTGCCTTTTAGAAATAATGTTAATTATGACTAAAGTCACCTTCTGGTGTGTTAACTGGACTCAATTTACCAGTTTTAAAGTGTAAATGACCCTTTTACACTCTGTAGGTCAAAGGTCATAATCAGGCATTCAGCTGCAGTTCAGTTCTGCTTTCATAGATAGATATATATATATATATATATATTTCTAGCTTCTAATTGCAGGGAAAAAAGGATTGATTTAAAACATAAGAACTTAGCTGGAGAAATAACTATTTAGACACCGTTTCTGTTGTAATAATTAATTTACAGCATTGAACACAAACAGTCAGAGAAGCAGTCAGTTCAGAGCGTGGCGTCCTCCTCTGGGTCATTCTGGACCTTTTCTTTTCCTCTGCCTCCCCTTCCTTCCTTTCATCGTCAGCTTTTTCTTTGTTTCTTCTGTCTGGGTTTTCTGAAACATCGCCGCTTTGCTGCTTCCCACCTGTTTTCTACAGGAACCGCCTGTTTAAAACAGACGGACCAGTTAGCAAACACACTGCAGGCATTTGTAATGTTTCACATTTCAGTTTATAACTTCTGCTGCTGTGGGGTCTGTGGCCTCGGCTGAAGCCACTGGGTGACATTCAGAAAAATGTGATTTGATCCTCAGGAGGAGAAGAAATATTCATCTTTTGCTCTTCGGTTGTTTTTCATCTCCGTGTTTAAAACTCTGCAGGTTCCCCAAAGCTCACCTCCGATCAGACGATGTTTAGCGTTTCTCTTTTCTGAACCTCTTCCTCAGGATGGTCCTTGGTGCCAACTCGGACCCGTCCATCGACGTGTCTGATCCCATCAGCGACCAGTTCTACAAGGACACCTGGATAACCACCTGCGCCCGAAACGCCTCCATCTACCAGAAGGTGAGTCGGTCGTCCTGCTTCCTGCTCTGCCGCCACGAACCGAACAAACCGAAGATTCTGGAGAAGCTCTGATGTTTGGGTTCGAACCCGAGGATCCTGAATGTTTTGGGCCTCTGGGAAATAATCAGAGCTGAAAGATGTTGATCAATCAGGTTTCCTCTTGAGAGAAACTGCTGAGTAGTTCAGCCTTAACAGATGGTTGCTATAGTGATTCCCATCTTTGCATGGGAAGAACCAGGCAGATATTTCTGCATAATCTCCTGCATAGACTAAGATTAGTGAAAGCAGCCAAAGGTAAATCTGAAAAAATATATAGGAAACCCAGGAGGAAGATGGAGAGACTGTTTCAATGCTGGGAACCCAAACATGTTGGATCCTTGGTCTCAGAATCAAACCAAATCAACTTTAACTGTTTGTTAAAATGTAAATGAATGAAAATAAATGGACCAGGAATGAGTAAAATTCATTAAATTCATTTCAGGTCTGCAGAAACTGTCTGAAAGAACAGAAAACATCTAAATTTACCAACTCAAACATTTATGTCCCGAGAATAAAATAACAGATGAATCCATTTTCTTTGTGACGGTTCTGCCATAAATAAATCTGAGGTCATTTTCCTATAAATAAGTAAACTTTCCCTAAAAAAGGAGCAGGTAAATGAAACAATTCATCACTTAAATAAGATGATTCATGTTTAACATAAGAAAACAATATTTATCTTAATGCATTGTTTTAATCTAAGTGCATAAAATCAAATTATTTTACGTTTTATTGGAAGATCGTCTGATTCATCTGCTCAGATTAAGAGAAAATAAACATTTTAATGACATTTTTAGTCATTATTTCATCAGTTATTATTATTATCAGCGCCATCTGTGGTTCTTTAAGTTCTGGTTGTGAGAACTGCAGCACCTCTGGTTGCATGGAGCGGATCGGCTCCCGGCACCAGTGGGCAGAGGTTCTGTTGGGCTTTGGGTCCCTTCAGGGAATCTTTTTGGTTCTGATCCGAGAGGCTTTCCTTACTGCTGTGGACTCGTGTCTGGATTTCCTCCTAACCCAGAGACCGGGTCATGGCCCGGTTCGGACCGGTGTTGTTTTGGTGCCTGTGCTTTATGTGACCCCCCCGTCCTTCTCTCTGACTCCTGCAGGTTTTCTGCTGTCTGCCGTCCAGCGATGTCCGCAGCATGTCGGAGCTGGAGGGTTTCCTGGCCAAACCGGCTCTGGCCAAAGAAGACCCGGCTCAGGCTCAGGAGGAGCTCAAGAAGATCCGCGGCTTCCTGGTCCATTTCCCTCTGTACTTCATGAGCGAGCAGAACCTCCTTCCTCCCATCGGCTCCAAGGAGGCCATGGTTCCCATGGTGGTGTGGACATGAGGACCTGTTGGCTTCAATGCTGACGCCATGTTGGAGGTCAGAAAGAAAACGGCTCAGCAGGTTTTTCCCTGATTGTTTGCTGTTCAGGCTGGAATCAGATGAAGGCAGGAAGCAGCTCGGTTCAGATCAACATTCCTGTGCTTAATTAACACTAACTAACCTGCCGGAGATCCAGTCTGATGATTAATCCACTCCTCACTTAATCCTAACAGACCGTGCCAAAGACAGAAACACATCGATGAGAAAAAAATAAAACATACAAACTAGGAGGAAAAGTAAAATCTGCCTGCAAGGCTCCACCCTGGGTAAAATAACCCAAATGACACTACAGTTAAAGCAGCCTTTTGTTTCTCCAAAGCTCAGCTCTGGAAAAATCATCTCTTCACATTCCTGGAAAACAGCAGAATCGACAGTTTGTCTTCAGAGACGATCGATTTTCTCCAAACCAGCGTCTGAAGACTCAACCTTCTGTGTTTTCCAACATGAAACTGTCTCTAAAGAGGCTAAAATAAAAAGAACTGTTCCTTTAGTGGCAGAGAAAAAAAGTTCATCTTCAACCAGCTGCTGTGGTCAGGTGTGACTGGCACTGAAACCTCCTCCATCTTGGCTTCAGCTGTATCATCATCATGATCTCCGATCACGTGGAAACGTTGCAGCTCTCCTCCTGCTGCCCCACAGAGACTATGCAACATTCTGGGCTGGGAAACGCAGCTCGTTTGCTTAAAAAAAGACACTAACTGAATTAGAAAGACAAAGAAGCAGATCAAACTTGTCTTATATTTAACTGTTATTATTCAAAGTGCCAAAACAAACATCCCAGCCTCACATTAGAAACTCATCTCCATTCCTCAGACTGTGGATTATGCCTTAAATGACTTATTCTCTATACTGTTATTTGCTACTTCTGGGTAAAGATTATTTTACACGTTTATCTCTAGAATTTATATCTGTTCAGATTTTGTTTCTCTGTCGCTTCCAAAATAAATAAATGAAATCTTTTTTGCCTCTAAGACTACCTAACTGATCCAGGATCAGATTGATCTTCATTGTCGTGCTGCATGATGAGTTTACGTCCAGATCTGTGATATCGTGTCAGAAAGTGGAGTTTTTGTCACTGATGTGTTATTAACAGATAATAGTGGTTTGTTTGGTGAAGAAGCAGCTGCTTTTAAAATCGTTGAACCTGCCGTCATTTTTGGCCACTTGATGCAACAGAGCGGCCTAAAATATGAACATCGTTTATGTAAAGTTTTTAGTTTCCAGATGTGGGGGGCAGGTGCCACTATTTGAGTTAATTTATGTTTTTTTAGACTTTTCTCCTGCTTTGGAATCTGGTCAAACTTTCTCACAGTAGCATTATGAAATGTGAAATTAAAATCATTTTTGTTTTGTTTTGAATTAATTAGATCATAAAGGAACTCAACTGGTTTCTCTTGTAGATAAATTGAAAGAATTTTTTAAATTTTTCTACAGGGACATTTTTCTCTGCCTCTAACTCAAATAAACTTGTCTAGAAACTACTAAATCTCAAAACATGATATTGAGGAACAAACAAAGATGGCAAAGTAATAATAGAATTAAAGAAATTCCTGATTTACTCAACATTAATTTCTCCTCTTAGGTTCTGAAAGTCATTATTTTTGGTCAGAAACCTAAGATTAAAGCCGTTGCCATGGGTGCATTATATCAGTTTCCTGTTTGTAGCTTGTTTTTGCTGCCCCCTGGTGGCCAGAAATGAATGGCTCTTCTCTGCATATTTGAAAATATTTCAAGGTTTTTGCCTTTTGAGAATGAAATGTACATTTCTCCTGACTGCAGCCTTGACCTTTGTAGGAGTCTTTACTGTTGGACTTCAATCTGCATGAAGCCGCAAGTCTGATTTAAAAATAATTTTTAAAAAAAGACCAAGCAGCCATGTAGCTGACAGCATGACCGCAGCGTGCTGCCATTACTTCCAGCAGATCACAGCATGAAGCTGCCAGCTTTCCTCTAAAGCCATGATTGATGAACGGTGTGCCTGTCTCAACCTGAAACCTAAAGGGTTATTATTTGGTTTTTATTTGTCTTCTCTACCTCTCGCTGCCTCTACCTCTCGCTCTTGTGCTTCTAAGTGGATGTTGATTTTTCTCTAAAACTGACTTTTTGCAGCTTTGCACAGATTGAACCTTATGGGAGAGATTTTCTGAGGCTGCAGACGCTCTGATAAACTCATGTCTTTGATTTTTTTTTCTGTTCAATCTTTGATCGCTGTTTCTCTCTGGAAATGCACTATTTGCACAAACTGTTTCCTTCATCTACGGTGTCACTTTGTGTTGCTCTGGTCAGACTAAATAAATGTGGGAATGATGGCATTAACATGAGGATTTTCTCCTTTTTCTTAATTCTTCATGTTCTGTTAAAGATTTGTTTACATTTAACAAGGAGGAAATGTGTGTTCAACACTATAAAACATTAATGAAAGAAAACCCAAGACTTTTAAAACTAACTAAAATCAGTTGCTTTATGTTGCTTTAGCTGTAAGTAGCTTTAGTTGTTCCTTCCATAGATATAAATAGTGAAGGTTAGATGTCTCACAGTGCAGACTCCAACGTCCTCACCGGCGGCCATCTTACCACAGTCAGCGGTCCGGACCAAATGTGTTGAACGGAATAGTAGGTGAGTGATCAGAACATAATCAAATATTCAGATCTCGCTTGAAACGTCACGACTTTAAACACAATTTGTTCTTTTACAAACGTTATTAACGTGGTTATAGTTGAATCTGTTTAAAGTGTAGCTTTATAAAACGGATTTGTTCTAGGCTAGCTAGCCTAAGTTACTTTGACCAGTTGTCAAGACCGAGACCAGCTCGGATTCGGGACAAACTTGTCTTTCAGTGATGTTTGGCTGGAGAGCATTTCCCAAAACCATAGCTGCAATTTTCCATTGCTGAACAAGTTGCTTTACTACTTATAGCTAAATAGATATTGAGCTTTTTACGGCACTAGCGGCTCGTTTTTCTGACAGTAGGTTGACAGG
>JAUZNJ010035628.1:0-12177 GCA_034780135.1 Jordanella pulchra
TAGATTTATATATAGATTTATATATATATCTGTTGTAATTTCCCTGAAACTACTGAAGCTGTGAATTTCACAGCTCCACCTGTTATAGCTGCCATGTCTCCATATCTCTGTTTGACAGGTGAGATTCTGTCCAATTATTTGCTAGATTGATGATGATGTCATCAATAAAATGGTTCTAGCGCTCTATATCAGCCCACTATACATATGTTGATCTAATATTGAGGTCTGAAATTATAATATTATGCAAGCTATTAATAAAGCACTGATATTATTTATATTCTTAAGATTATGTCAAAAATAAAACTAGAAATTGTTAAAAAAAAATGCAACCATTTTACTATACACATTAGAACATTTAAATATTCACATAAATTGATTGACTTGGACAATATTTTAATGATTATTTAAGCTTCAGAACAAAGAATAGTTGTAAAATGTACAATGAAAATGAAAATATGAAACATTACAAGTTGAACAATAAAACAAAATCTTTATAAGAAGATAAAATCAGTCAAATACATTATTTTGCATGTTACAAGTACACCACCTTTTTCACATTAGTAACAGACTGTGGGCTGATTTAGCCATTTATAATTTTTATTGTATTATAATCCTGCTATCCAAACCTTGAACAGAAGTTTTCCTCTGGTCTGTAGGGTGACTGATGTGACTCCTTTTTGTTGAGGGCGAGTCATCAAACTCGCTATCAGAGTCTGGGCCACCTACCCCTGACAAGCTGTCATCTCTTTGCCTGAATAATCGTCATCAATACTTTGACGCATTTCGAAAGCTCTTTTCACTGTTAGATTTATTCTTAAAGGGATTTTAAATAAAATGTTTGAATCACATTTTTATTGCAAAAAATATTGGGGCCATAGTTGGGGCTAAAGCAATCAAAGCAGAGAATGAATAAACTGAATTTTGTTGAATTAAATCAATAAAAGATAAATAAGATGGATGGGAGGTGTGGAATTTAGGGGCGGGAACGAGAAGGAAAATGGAGACGACAAAAGATCTGAAATGATGTAGAATTGGTGGGGAAATAAAGGGAAGGAGAAGGGGGGTGAAAACAACTGGTTGGAGGATTGATAAAAAGGAGATGGATCATGAAATATTGGAAAAATATTCTTCGATTGTTGAAAGAAATGATGAAAAGAGAAAGAAGAGCTAAACTTCAGAGATGAAATGTTTAGACAAGTCGCGGTTCAGAGAATCACAGTGTTAACAGTCATAGATTGAGGTGGATCTGTTGGATTAATAGATTCATCCTCACTCACCTGGAGATTAGCTCTGGATGAGAGAGAAAATGATGATTATAGAATCATTTTTAATAAACTAGAATATTAATGAAAGGTAAAATCCATTAAAACCAGACTGATGTTTTCTTAATCATAAGGATTTTCAGCTTCTGAAAAACAAAACATTTGAGATTAGAATATCACCTCAGACCAAAAATAAAAAAAAGCTGAATACAGAAATCTGGGTTTAACAAAAACATGTCTTACACCTGCTTCAAGGTTATTTATTTTAAAGGTACTGTTATTTTGACAAACATCCTTCTTGTGCCCCGATTCTAATTTATTGAATATGGCTTTATAGACATCATATTCTTGGTGTCTAGTTTTCCTCTTTCTGTGATGATGATTTACCTCAGGCAGTTGGTCAAGGATGAATAATCAGGGATCAACTGTTTAATATTAGATGAGAAGGAGTTTGATGAAAGAAAAAATCTTCAGTGTAGTGATATAGAAATAAGAGATGAGAGGGAAAATAAAAGTATTTCATGAAGAAAAAGAGTCAGAAAACTGGGATAACAAGAGCTGAGGATTAGAGACGGGGATAATCGATATAGTGGTAACAATGGATGAAGTTAGAATGACAGGAAAAAGAGATGATTGGGAAACTAACAGGAAGACGGAATGATGGGAAGCAGAAAGATGCTGAGATTATTGGAAAGTTTCAAGATGCTGATTTTAAAAACTACATAAAGGCAGGCAGTGGAAGCCAGTGGGACCTTTTATAAAACATGTTCACAGACGTGTTTAGTTAAAATGTCACTCAGTCCGTTTCCTCCCCACAGGGCTGCAGCAAAGCTTTGATGAAGCTAAGGCTGAAGAAAACGCCTGTAGATGCCATTTCCAACAGTTTGCAACAAGCAGGCAGTAAAATGAACTTTGATGAGCTCCGTCAGGATCTGAAAGGGTGACATGACTCTCCAACCACATCCAAAGCTGATGTCGGGTTGTTTTTTGTTTTCAAATTCACCTCAAGTGTTCGCTTTATTTGTCTCCAGAAAGGGCCACACGGACGCAGAGATTCAGGCCATCTTCGCCAAGTACGATCAGGACGGCGATCCGGAGCTGACGGAGCACGAACACCAGCAGATGAGAGACGACCTGGAGAAGGAGAGAGTGAGTGACGCAGCAAGCGCCTTGTTCCTATGGAGGGAAAAGAAAGCCTGGACACCCGCAGACGCTCAGTGTGTTTGTTCTCGAATGCTAGGAGGACTTGGAGCTGGAGCGCAATTCTCTGACCCGACCCAGCAGTGGGCGGAGCTTCCCTCGCACTCAGGACGACTCAGAGGAGGACGATGATGAAGATTCTGGTCACAGCTCCCGGCGCCGTGGCAGCAGCTCTGGGGGGGTCTCCTATGAAGAGTTCCAAGTGTATGAAGCTCTTATTCCTACTGTCCTTTAGCTGCGTTACCTCCTACTCCTATAATCAGAAGGTGTCGGTTCAAACTCTGATAACTTCTACTAACCAACCTGGTCCTATCTAAGTTTGGGGATTGTTAGAGTGTTGTCAGGGTTCTGAGGGAACATAAGGGGCTCATGTGGAGCCTTTGGAGCACAAACTGGTTTGTGTTATCAGTGTAGAAATGCATTCAAGGTGCACATTGGATGATTCAAGCAAAGGTTGTAGATCAGAGCAGTTAGCCGTCAACAGAGCCATGAGGTACTCCTGGTGGTGATGGTGAAAATGTTCACACATTTGGTTCTATTGTAGCAAAACTAGGAGAGGATGATCAACCAAACACCTGATCAGTTTATAATTAGACTGTAAACCAGTGACGTCAACAGGTCCGATAGCATGATATCAAATCTTTAGAGCCTTTAGATTTCCCAAACCTCTCTGTTGTGTCTGGCAGGCTGGTGAGGAGAGTGGACCGCATGGAGCACTCCATCGGCAGCATCGTGTCGAAGATCGACGCTGTGATCGTGAAGCTGGAGGGAATGGAGAGAGCTAAGCTGAAAAGAAGAGATGTGCTGGGCAGGCTGC
This sequence comes from Jordanella pulchra, assembly GCA_034780135.1. Taxonomy (NCBI): domain Eukaryota; kingdom Metazoa; phylum Chordata; class Actinopteri; order Cyprinodontiformes; family Cyprinodontidae; genus Jordanella; species Jordanella pulchra. Next base: position 3,280 of record JAUZNJ010035628.1, read on the forward strand.
TGGACGGAGTCATGGAGGTGAGAATCTTCAGGATTCAACATTAGTTTGTGTGGCATTAGTGAAAAGTGGAGAGCTTATTACTTTGGATGCTTTAAGAAAAAAAAAATACATATGAGCTGTCCAAGGTACTGACCGACATCCTCCTGGTGAATCTCATAAAGCCTATGCTGATCATATTTCCTAGTTTTCAAAACTAGTTACTTTTTTTTACATGGACACATGTAATCAGAATAAAATTTCTTATAAAAACATCCATCAAAATATTATGATTGTAGTCAGCTTAGCTGGAGTGAAAAGGTGTCGCAGTTGAAAGGCATGTTGATGGGACCTTCATCTAAACACCTGTTCTATTCAGGTCAAATAATCAAGCTATCTGGAAAAGTAATTGCAGTGCTCCATGAGTGCCCCCTAGTGGTGGATTGATTATCAGCACAAATTATCCCCAGTTTGACATTTAGTAAACATTATAGCACTTTCCTTGCTCAGTTATACAGTGCAAGGTGAGATTAGGTGTTGCTATTGTTGGCTCATTGCTGTAACATCTGAGTGGCTTTTGATTCTGTAGAGGTGGTGCATATGTGGGGTCTACATGCTGTGTAGGAGCCACAGAGCTGATATGGCTATTTCTTCGACAGGCTGGGCTTTCTGCTAATTTTCTTATGGCACCATGTTCACCGGGGAGCCTGACACCGAGGGTGCAGCTATGAGCTAGTTTAGTAATCAATGAATCTGTCAATTATTTTAAAAAAAGTATAGAGATTTAGATTAACTGAAAAGACATGCTTATCTACATTAACATCCCCCGATGAACTAACATCTTGAACTTAAAAAAATACCTTTACTGCACATTTTAAATTAATTGTAAATGGGTAAACACTTAAAAAACAAACTAAATTCATTCAGGGTTGGGTAATTAATTGTTTTTATCAAATAATTGTCTATTTCGGATGATTTTTCACCACTCCATAGCTAAGAGCAGCATCAGTTCATCACTTTATGTTCTTAGATGATTTCTAATGACTTATGAACCATCTAACTGTGTGATACTTCTAACTGCAAAGATTTGGTTTGTTATAGTTTCATTGTTTGCTGTGAAACATGAGATTGCTTTACATGAGATTTTTTTGAAAGTTATATATGTAATGTGTTATTTTAATTAGTAACTTACGGGAGGAAAAAAAATGATTAATCAGATTTGGTAGAAAAAATCGTAAAAATTCGATTTTTAGGCCAAATTGTTCAATTCTAATTCCAACACTCCACAGAGTGCGGTGTAAATGATAAGGGCTATATATACAAACTGGAACCAGAGGAAGCTAAAACTAAAACATTAGAGTAGTATAGAGAGACCGTATTTACAGAAAAAGAAGATTTTTCATCTCAAGTGGAAAATGTTTAGATATTCTTTTCTTTTTTTTAGTTTGCTTAATTTTGGCTCTGAATAGGTGGTTCTTTCTGTAAATGGCATCTTTTAGTGAATGGGCAACATACTCCAGTTGTAACACAACAATAACATGAAGACTTGGGTCAAAAGGCATCTTAATGCTCCTCCAGATAATGATTTTAAATGGTGTGTGGTCCATTAACTCTGTCTTTAGAAACTATATTTCAGAGAAATATGCCAAAACCCCAACATGGTGGTGGCAGTTTGATGATTCGGTGCTTCTCTGCTGCTTTATGACCTGGATTACCTTCTGTAATTGACATAACTATGAATTCTGGTTTCTAGCAGTTAAGCAGGCTAATAAAGGAAAGAAAACTAAAACTAAAAGTTTTCTCCAGAAGTAGGGCAATAAATAAAGCACTTTGGCAAGTAGAAACCTCATGTTCAGATATTTGGTTTATGGGGCTTTATTTTGTTACTTTTATTTTAACATTTTTTTGATTTAATTGTTCACCCATCTGAGCACCCTACAGACAATAAACTGCTGCTCTTCTGTGCTTACATCCCTGTCTAAAAATGGTCTATTTTTTATTTGCAGGATGAGCGTTTGGGTCGGGACACTGATGTCCACAGGGACCAGATGGAGCGACTTGTGAGGGATGAGCTGGAGCTTTGGGAGTCAGACGACCTGGGCTCCCAGGTCAGTCACACTCCTGTGGGCCCACGGGCTCGTCCTCCGTCCTCCCTTTCCGCAGACGGCCTCGATGTGAGCGCAAATGGAGGCGCCCATGTCTAAACACCTGACGAGTTAAAAATTACTCCAATCCATAGAGAGACTATTGAAAAACAAAACTTCAAATGTGGAGATTTTGCAAAGCAAATATGATGCTGAAGGTGTTTAATTTTCTGCACGGAGAATCTATACAATCAAAAAGCATTATTCTGATGAGAGACGCAGAAGCTACACCAGAGGAAGTATAATAGCATTAAACCACCTTATAAGCATAAAAATATTATTCTTTCTATGAAATATACCCTCTTGCCTCACATTTTCAAAACATTTCATGTTTACATAAAGAAGAGTGGACTTCCTGTCATATTTACTCATCTTCTGCTCGTCAGTTAAGCTTTGAGGTAATCAGCTTATGATTTTATTATGATACATATTGTAACTTAAAACAAACTTCAACTTGGAGTGCGACTAGTGTTCACGGGAAGCCCGTGCATTTACTTCTGTGTTCTTTAAACCTCTGATTGACAATCTTGTTTTTAATCTGATTTGAAAATAAAATTTGTATAGAAAAGTAAAATCTGATTTTTTTGTCTCATGTTTGGTGTCAGTTAAAGATCAGAGGCCAGTTTCACAAAGCCCATTAAAGCTTTCAGCTTCATCTGGAAATGCTTCTAAAGAGTCTGGCCAAAGTTGTGACACATCTGTTGCCAGATGTTGGTTCCCATAACTACATTTCATAATTAAACTCCACAGTTAAGCCATTTTCCAATTCACTTTATGTTGAAAAAGAGGTTAATTTCTTTAGTATTTAACTAAAATCCTTATGCATATTAGCCATATAAAGAAGAAGTTGTTTTAATATGTAAATAAAGATTTGTCATCAATTTTATTTTATACATGTTGTAAAGGACAGTTTATAATCAATCCACATGCCCAGATATTTATAACATGTTTGACCCTCATTTACACCAGAATGAGTGTAAACTCTTTTACGTCATATAATTAGTTTTGTTGACATTTAGGAACAGCCTCAGTTGAAGAAGTGAAAACTGAAGATGTTGAAATGCAGTCTGGAGTACAATCACTGCTTGGCTGATGAAAGATATAATTGTGTAGATGGTGGTATCGTTTGCATAGAGAAGTAGTGTCATAAAACCACGCTGGAAGTTTTTGGACACTGAGGACGAATGTCCATGTTTCATCTCACTGGGTGCAGCCAGTCATGCTTTGGAATTTGCTTTTCAAACTCTCCAGCTCAGTTGACTTCACAGGACACCTCCCACAGGGGTGTGCTCTGCAGCAAGCCCCTACTGTGTGAAGGCACAAAAAGCCAAGAAACAGACAATTCTGCCTCTTTGTTGAATCTCTTCGGAGGGATCGTATGGAAGAGACCAACATGGAAACCAGGCTGGAGACCTCACGGAATTAAAAGGCTAAGTCATGATGGGTGACATTTCAGGATTTAACGGCTGCAAAACTGGCGGTTTGCAATATCTCTTTTGAGTTCCAGGATTCCTGGTGGTTTGGAGAGTAAACAGATTGATGGAGAGAGGGCCCCCCTTGTTCCCTGCTATGCTACGTAAATGCAAACCGATGAGGAAAAACCTTCAAACACGCTGGTTTATGGACAGAGGTACAAGTTCTGGCACAAGGAGTTAGGGACAGAGATTCTAACTAAAACAAAGGTCTTTGATTATTTCGATCATTTCATGTGTTCACTGTTGAGTAAAGACAAAGCTAACAAGATGGACCGCATTTTACAACATGCTACAGTGACGTTTTGAGCTATTATAAAGTTAAAACAAACTTTATTTCACTAAGGGTTTAAACACTGATATAACATCAACATTTTATGTGTTCTGCCATTTGCTTTTTAAATTTTAGTTACCAAATTATGATCAAAAGTCATTTAATGGACTCCTCATTTCTGCTTACTGCTAGCTCACTCAAAGATTAAGAATCAGTTAACTAAAGGTTATTGATGTCTGATTAAGCAAACCATTTATTAAAACATTATTTGGCCGAATAATGTTTTATTCACCTCTTGGATTTGCATTGTGAATTTGTTTGAAAACATTCAAATTGCTCTAAATTAGCCTAAAGATAATTTGATCACATTTCAAATCCTTAAAGATAAACTTTGGTTCTTAAACATAAAATCCACACGAACTGTTATATTATTTCATTGATTATGGTTTTCACCCATGTTTTTCCTTCTTCCTTCTATATAGTAGCTTAATTTTAGTTGAGTTTCACTAGTATGTAGTCAAGAGTGTTAAACTTAAGTATGTTTGACTTGCAGCTGAATGATTTTTGTTAATAAACTTATATTTTGAACAGAAGTTGAGGTGAATTTATTTTATATATGTACAGAATTATCTGTTTGACCATGATTTGAGCTCGAGTCACACTTCCAGTTGTTGTTCTAACACGCAGTCAATAGGGCGTGTGTTGATAAACAATATATGACAGTCCGAGTAATATTTGAGTAAATAACATATTTACAATATATATATATATTTGAAAATTATATATTTGAAAAGGACAGGGGCCAGACTACATCCTTGTGGAACTCCTTCGCTGATGTTTAGAAAGTCGGACTTGTCATTTTACTTTGACCCGCTCTGAAACCTGACTGAGTTTCTCAAAGAATGGAGTTTTTTGTTAGAAACTGCTGAAGCTGAGAGTAAGCATGTATTTCTAGGATTTTCACAAGTAGATAAAGGCTGGAAATTGGCCTTGAGCTGTATAAATCTGTGTTAACTCCCATTTAAAAGAGTGAGATCATAGGCAGCCTTCAAAACTTTTGGAAGTCTGCTTCTTTCAATGTTTAGGTTGTATATACAAGTAACAGTTACTGCAATAAAATCAAAAGAAAGCTTCTGGAGATATGGACCAAGGCACTATGGACAAGGAGGCTTCTTAGAATCAATGCCTTTCAGGACATTTCCTCAGAAATGAAAGTTTCAGAAATGAAAACTGGTGGTACGAAAAGTGTACACGGCAAGGTGCACACTACAGAGGGCCTGGGCGGGATTTAATCCCAGCTCTCCAGGGTGAAAGTCACACACGTCAACCAGTCAACCAAAGGGATATCCCCTCAGCCAAATAGCCAGGGCGCATGATCAGTTGGAGGCATAGGGACAGGACCCCACACTGTCACATGTACGTGAAGGTGTTACAGAAGTGAAGGTGAAATGGTCAAAACACCTCAATGAAGAAAACCTAGTTTAAACACAACATTAAAATGATATAAAATACTGATTAAAATGCCTTACAATTTCTTTCCACCTGCTGAATGACCATAGAACTATGATCCTCTAAGGTAGACTTATTTTAGACAATTTTTCATTATTCATGCATTTTTCTCTTGATTTTATTTGGCAGCCAAGTTTAATTATTCTTTAGGTGTTTGGATGTTTTCTTTCATTTTTTGGGTGCTTTGTTGTTTTGATAATTTGGCTTATTCCTTTACTCTGTCTATCCTTCTGTTTAACTCTAGCTTTAGATGAACCCATTTGATTAAGGTCTTCCATAGTGTCACCGTTATTTATATTTGCTGTGCTTTCTTCATTCATTTATTTAGTTTGAAAACAGTGTCATGTTGGGTTTAATATGCTTAGCCCACTTGCAGAACACCACGACAGGAGAGAGTAATCAGATAAAGAGGTTTATTATTTTAACAAGGAACAGATTGAGCTGCAACAGAACCGGATTCAAAGGAGCTGGTGGAAGCAGGAAGCAGCAGTCACTTAGGGGGGAAGCAGAGTGATGAGTTCAAGTGGAGTGGGAATCGGAAATGCTGGAGTGGGAATTGGAAATGCTGAGCTGATGGTTATTTTCTTACGGTTAGGTGATGGCGCCAGGACCTGATGGTGAAAGAGGGAACAAGGCACACAGGAAAAACCCCACAAAAGAGACAGAGAGCCCCAGAACATGACAAACAGATGCTCTGTTCGTCCAGTTTTCATCAATTTGTTGAATCTGGAGAGGCTAAAGTTTTTAGTAACCCTCAAAACGTTTCTTTGATGGAAAATTTGCTTTGCCGCAAGGGTTGCAGTTCTCTTGGTCACGGGTAACTTTGACCCCAACACTTTATTCCTCATCTCCTTCTGTGTACTTCTCATAGATGTAGATAAACCTGTGATTGCAAATATCTTCTACACTGTCTATATTTGAAATCGTTATTTCTTCATCTTCAGCTCTAAATACCATTTTTCCACACATGAGGTATGTGTTAAAGTGTTATTCCTGAGTACTTAGCAGTTGCTGGAAAATTACTGAGAACAGACGATATAACTGGGTTCCACTTTTTAGAGGTATGTCAATAGTTGGACTGGGAATCACAGGATGTGTTAATTTCTCCTCACCAACTGACCGTTCTAGATGAAGGACTATTACATCAGTGTGTTTGAGGAACTGTTTTGTTTTCAAGATGGAGTCACAAGTGTCACAGTACTCTACGTGGCGCTTACCGGCCCAATGATTAAGAAGAGAAGTGAAGCCGTTTGACGTTCCACATGACGGCGCTGTGTATCCCACATGGATTCAGCCAAATAAATAAAACTAACAAACCAAAATAGAGTCAAAAAATGCTGCCATATGGCTCTGGCTTTTCTTCAGAAATTTCCATCAGAACTTTGTTGATTTCATTAGGGGAAAAACATATCCCTGGATGCCGCATGGCTGAATGGAGAAGGTTGGCAAATAATGGAGATTCTGAAAAATATCCAAATATCACTTCAGGACACTGAGCCACAAACTTCCTGGTGATGCTCAGGTTCATAACGCATTGGATTGTGGCATTCATTAAAAAGTTATTGAAGGAGTTGGAGAATCTGCAAAAGTAGATAGTTGGGTCAACATAAGGCTTTCTTTTACAGTCTACTTCCTGGTAGCAACAATGTGCCTCATTCAGCACTTCTGAGCTAAATTCGTCTTGTATTATGTTTTTATCTATTTGAAGGTCTGGACAAGTTGACTCTTTTAGGTCAGCCCCAGTTCTTGTTGAGGACAAATTTGCTGTGTTTTCACGGATGTAGGTTCTACCTTTTAGTAAGTCATTGTGGATTATTTCATTTTGTGGATTGTCACCATTGGTTCCTTGGCTGAATCTTTCAGTTTTGTCCTCAGTTATTTCTGTAAGACCAACATCTGGGCAGATTAAATGATTTGTTTTTCTGTCCCTTTTATAAAGGAGTAATTTCTTTCTTCTTGTATTTCATCGAAACAGGCAAAAGCTTCATCCCCTGTGACGTTAACATGTTGAAGAGAGTCTTCATTGGTTCCCTCAGTTTCAATTTAGATTTGTAATTTCTTGCAAACCATCTAGGAAGACAATCTGACGTGTTTTAAAGTAATCTGCTCGGGAGAAATAATCTTTTTCTTCTATTATTTCATCTAAACAGTTGTCAGGAGACTGTATCGCTGAGTTTGCTTTGCAGCTGTAATTTTATTCAGAACAACATCTGGGTTGACCAAATAATTTCTTTCCTTGGAATTATCCATTTGCACCTCATTTTTTTGTGTTTTCAAGATTGCATTTTTCACCTTTCTTGCTAACATTATCCTTCTGCTTTTCCAAAGCTCCCACAATGGATTCGGAGCTGATTGGCTCGGACTCAAAGCTAAGATCAGTCGACACACTTTCTGCAAAGCAGCAGAAAAACATATTTTTCACTGCCTCAGTAGCAAGGGCTCCAACTGCACAAAAAATGTTTAAAGCCATGTGGACTTCATTTTCAAACCGATCGTAGAAAAAAAAAACTGCTTAAAATCCATCTCTCTCTGCAAGTAGTTGTTACCTCTTTCCTGGCTAGGAGAAGAAGTGAAGCTGAAATGTTCTGTAAAGCTTTATGAAACTTTAGCTACCAGAGCTAAAATTTTAGTTTAGTGTCGCTTGTAAGAGACAGTCGTTTCTATGCCCTGACCATGTCAATAACTCTAAACCTAACCATTACCCATACATACCTCACCCTAACCCTAAACTAAACTTAATTCACACCTTACTTTAACCATTAGCAACATGGGACGAGTTGAAAAGCAAAAAGGCCAAATTACCTCCTTGGCATGTTGGTAAGTATATCAGAGGCCTGGCCATTAACTATTTATTTATTGCCGGTGAATGTAAATGTAGATCAAAGCATCTTCATGTGTAGGAATGGCCTATTCAAAGTATTGACTTAAAATAAAAAATTGGCAAAGTCTTTCAAATGTCTTTCATTTTACGAAATTTCTTAAGTAGTTTACAGCTATGAGGTATAGCTGGTATTACCACTGTATTCAACTAATAGGCAACTGATGTTGCCACATATTGTACTACAACATGGCGGCTCCTTGCCAAAAAATTATGAACAACTCTATGTTTTTTTCTTTAATACATTTATATATATTTTTTGAATTAGAGTGGGAATATGTGCCTGGTGCTCTTCTAAGTACCTTAATTCGTCGCAGCTGTTATCTCATCTATTAATATCTGCCTCTCTCTGCCAGTCTTTGCCAGATCGTCTCTTCCTTGCCTGCCTTCTTGTGTCCCTGTAACCAGCCTGTCCTCACTGGATTATCGTTGGCTTTTGACTCTGGTGGTCATGACCTGGACTGTTTCTGCCTGTCAGCAGTTTGTTCTACCTGCCTTCAGTCTGCTCAAAACCAGTCATCAGTCTGACTGCCTGATCTCCTGACAAATTCAAAAAACGCTTTTTTTTTTTTTTTTTTTGCAGTGTCCTGTCTGGCGATGTGGCAATAAGAATAATTATCTTGGTGCCAAACAGAGCCCAACAGA